>WBNM01046144.1:20714-200647 GCA_013399055.1 Ramphastos sulfuratus
AAAAAAAAAAAAAAAGGGGTGGGGTGGGGGAGGGAATGGACATTCACAATGTGTGACTGCTAAGCAAGTCTCAGAGATATAGACTGATGACATTTTAAACCCCAATGCAAACACTACATAATTCATGATACGCACTATATCAAAGCACACTTGGAAATGGATGTGTTGCTTTTCTCTCAGGAACTTGAATTTCTATATTATTAAAAGAGTTTGGGAGGTGGGAGGAGGAACCTGATAGATTTAAGGTTTATACTTTTCTCCTAGTACACTGCCAGGAAGATAAAATATTTAGTGGCTTCGTATTCCCTAACCATATTTTTGACAATATGCTTCATGCTCTATTTGCCACAAAAGTTGTGACACTGCAGTCAGTCTTCAAAGAATAAAGTACACATTTTTCATGGCAAAAGATCAGAAAAATCTCATTTTTTATTACCCTGCCATTGGTTAAGTCAAGCTCTGATAATTAGGGTATTGGATATTTATGAGGAGCTATTCTGCCTTTATTACTGCTTTAGGTGCCTGTTGACAGATGCAGCAAGACAATTTACATTGATGTGTGAATTTGCCAGTATATCAGTAATAATATCCAAGTCTAAGTCTATTAGAAAAAGGGTCCATATCTCACTCTTGGAATATATATTTTCAATTAATTCTGGGTTTGTAGCATTTTCTCTGGCATGCTGTCATTGAAGGTTTCTATCATCTGTTTGTGCTCTGATCAAATAGTAGCTCAAATTAAAGTCCAGAGGGTAACTGGATAAAAGTAGGTTATTAGATTAGAAAGGCAGAATGAAGCACAGTAATCTCCTAGTCTGACCCGCTCAATAAACACTGGCCATAGGACTCTCCCTCTGAATTGATCCCTGCTGCCATTGCAGTGTGGGGAAGGAGGGTCCTTCCCCATGTCACACTGAAGCATAGAGACCCAGTGACAGAAACCAAGTTACCAGAAGCCAGGCAGATGACGGGAGAAAGCAGTTTGGTATCAATATCTTCTCCCTGTGTACCCCTCAGTGGTTTGTTGGTTTGTTTTCCATTTCCAAATTTTAATTTAAACTAGGAATCATAGAATCATAGAATGGTAAGGTTGGAAGGGACCTCAAGGATCATCTAGTTCCAACCCCCTGCCATAGGCAGGGACACCTCCCTCTAGCACAGGTCACTCAAGACCTCATCCAACCTGGCCTTGAACACCTCCAGGGAGGGAGCAGCCACAACCTCCCTGGGCAACCTGTGCCAGTGCCTCAACCACCCTCACTGCAAAGAACTTCCTCCTAACATCTAGTCTAAATCTTCCCTCTGCCAGTTTAAACCCATTGCCCCTAGTCCTGTCATTGCAAGATCTTATAAATAGTCCCTCCCCAGCCTTTCTGAAGGCTCTCTTCAGATACTGGAAGGCTACTCTAAGGTCTCCTCGAAATGAAGTCTGCTTACAAATATTTACTTCAGTTCTGGAGATGCAAGTTTGCCATGCATGTCACACCCTACTCTCTCAAGCTGTCCCCCATGTCCTTGTAACTGGTAAGAACTGTATTTTTTTCTTTTATCCCAAAGAAATTTTCATAGCATCCCAAAGAAATTGATGCTATGTGATAAAAGAGCACTGATCCATTCCCAGTTAATCTATGTCTATTCTACAAGTAAATGGTTCAATACTTCCTCTAATGATCTGTACATTTCAGATTTACTTATGCCTGAAAAAGCTGCTGCAGAAGTTTATGTGAGCAGAAGTATAAAATCAAGCATGGAGCAATATATAATTGCAGTGGACTATATGCCTGAGACCACTGATTTAAGCAGAGCCAAGTAAAATCTTAATGCCTTCAATTACAGACACTTGAAATGTCTTTCCCGTCTTGAGCATTTCCAGAGAGGAATGAGACAGGAGGAAAGCTGTACCATTACAGCCTTGGCATTTGTTCACATCAACATCGTACACCTTTCCTGCTCGTTGCCAAGAACAGTGCAGTGACTTCTAGAAGTGTTACACCCCCAGAGACAGATGGAAAATTTGAGCCTCACAGCTGAAGTGACTCAAGGCCCCACATCACACAAAAGGAGTCCAGGGAACAAAAAGCAGTTTACCCTTCCAGCTGAGCCCTCAACGAGCCTCTGGGGGGGGGGGAGGTTCTTAGTGCTAAGGAGGAAAGGGTGCAATGAAAAGAAGGTGAAGAGCACCAGTACTGGCTTTTAAAGTGGGAAATCCAGGGTAATTTATTCTAGCAACAGCCTCTCTCACCAGCTCTCCCTTTCACCATCTCACCGTTAATGCACAAAGTCCTCATATGTTCTTTGCACAGCATTGCAAATTAGGGCTAACCACTCTAAATAACCAAGTTTTATTAATAGGGTATTTACAGCACTTAATGATGCTTTGGCATTTCACTGTAATGGTCAACACATTTTTTCCCAGGAAGACTTTTAAATTAAGCCACATTTTTTGTTTTCCTCTGGCTTCCACCTGAAACATGCTTCTGGGTCAGAGATATTTACAACATGGCTGGCTAGAAAAGAGCTTAAAAGGAATAGGCAGGAAAAGAATAACACTGCTTATAGCTTGACCTTTAATAGGGCTTTAATATATTCTCCCAAGTTTGATGGAGACTATGTGCCCTTGCCCTCACTGGCATGGTGCTCTGTCAGTTGAGGTAGCTGTGGAGGAATATACATGGGGAAAGAAAGCAAAGAGCAGTATTTAACCCTACCGTATAAGTTACATTTGAATAAGTTTTCCTCAGCTCTCAAGCTCTGTCAGGTCCATAAAGGTCCTCCAAGCAAGAGAAAGGTCAGTTGAAGAAGGTAGGAAAGGGTTATCAGGAAAAAGTCCCAGTTTAAATAGCTTGATTTATTCATAAGAGTCAGCCCTACCATGGCTCTTCTGTAACAGGTTTATTTTGCATTAATTTGCCTGATCATGTAAGTTATCACAGTAAGAAAACAGATTTTGCTCTTCTGCTCTTTCTCTCCTTCAACTGAGAAGAATAAGAAGGGCAGGGCAGGGCAGAAGCTGTGGCCAACGTTAACTGTTGTAGTTATATCCAGGCAAGGGCTTAACCAAGCAAACACCACAAAATTAATGACCAAAATATATTTCACATGAGAGTTGTCAGAACTCAATAATATTGCAGTAAATGGATTTCAGACATCAATAAGAAACAAGTAAAAGAAACACAAAATAAAGCATCACCACTAGGACCCAGCTTACTTCCTCAAGGCTGAAGCATCCATTAGTTATAGGGCATCCAGAGACACCAAATAACTTTGCAGTGAGTTACTACCTTCTGAGGTCCAAAATACTACACATTAGATGTCCAAACTGAAGGAAGTCTGGAATGAGATTAAAGCTATCAAGCTTCAAAGACACACAAAAGTCTGTTCGCAAATCTGAAGGAAGAGCAGAAGAAATAAAAAGGAACAGAAGAAAAGTTATTTTTGACAAGTTCCTCATTTGCAGAAGTACCTGTGGAAGATGATAGACTTCTACTTGGCAAACAGAATGTTTTTCTTTTTCTAGTATGAGAAAAGCCAGAGTAAGACATGTTTCTAAATAAAGGAACTTATTAAGGTTAGCTTTTCTTTTATGTCTGATTATACCAAACAGCCACATCTGAAAGAGGGGCAACATTGCTCAGATCTCAGTGCTCAGATCAGCACATCGATTTGCTGCGTGTTAAAAAGAAGCTCAAGTAAACAAAATAAAGACAAGTTTGAAGCTCTGTGGACATGAACGAGGAGGAGGATTGCCAGGACATCAGCTATGGGAAAGTAGTCCATGGGGACTATATCAGGGAGCGTACCTCAGACCTGGGGAACCACAGGAGTGTTACAGTCCACTGAGCTAAAGAAGGCACTGCCCACAGTGTTTGTGTTGCTGCTTTTGTGGAGGTACAGACATCCACAGCACTAACTGTGGATCTAGTGCTAGCTAGAGATTAGCATAATTTCTCGGTATTTCAAGATTCCTCTCTTATGGCTCTCAGACCCAAATTCCAGAGAGAAACTCCCCCTGCAGCCATGAGCTATGCTGGGAGCAGTGTGGCTGTGATCACATTTCTCAATCTTCAGGCACAATGCTATAATGTCTTCTTACTCAGTGGTTGCACAATCTTTTGTTGTAAAATCTCAACTTACACTTCGACCTCATAGTCTGTTTTGTGAATAGCCTGAGCCCACCTGATAGGAGCATTAAGCACACTGTAAGCCCCAAATAGCTTGTGCTTAGATAAAGTATAAGCCAGTGGTTGCCTCCTGCGGGCCTCCAGCCTCTGCAGAGAGCTTTAGTTGTGACGGTGACATACCGGTGGCCTTCCATTACCGGAGCCAGCGGTGTCTCCAAGGCAAGCTAAATGCCCAACTGTTCCTCTGAAAGGCAATTCAAAATCTATCCTGCAAGGCACAGAGCAAAAATGCTTAATTCTGCAAAGAGACTCAAACATTAGAGCTCAGGCCTGAGAGGTGCCAATATTGAGGCTGACACTGAGAGCAGCCATAAGCTTCTACACCACAGCAGTCATCTGACAGCAGCTGAAGGCATGTGAGGGAGGTGCAGACAGTTTGAGTCCCAGTACAGGCTTTGCTTGGGATAATGTCAGCATTTGTGTTTAACCCCTTTCTGACCTCTGTGTAAAATGAAGGTGCCTGGAAGCAAAGCAGAAATAGTAATGAAACAGTTCATTGCTCAGTTCACAGTAAGCAAGGACATCAGAAACTTTCATTACAGAAACCAGCAGCTACAGTAAGATCAGTCTATTTGATGTTTGAATTAGAGGTTAAGGGCGGAGGAAAAGGAGAATTTCACTGTTTATGATAAAACTCATCCCTCTCTCTGGATACTGCTAAGCCATCCCTGGCAGGGATGGACTTTTATCCCTGGCTCAGACTTCTGAAGAACAAATCTTTTTGCATTTTGAATGCACCAGATGGCATGCCTTTAGAAAACTGTCCTTCAGGGAAGATACCTCTAAAATCCCTTCCTGCAAGGACTTTACTCTCTCTCTCCCTACAAATTACTCAGTTCAGGCACTGCGTAATGCAGGACAGAAGCATATGCCTTTCCTTTGGCAATTGCATTGTGTTATGCTATTAAGAAATATGCCCAATCTGCCTTCTTTTCAGCTCAGTATATTGTACTTCTCCTAGATTGATGTATACCTCAGACCAAATAGTTCTGCATGGCCTAGACTGGGGTAATTGGATTACATTTATGTGAAACCCAAAGTGCTAGATGTTCTCAGGGGTGATTTTCTTTTTCAGACTGCCATTAGAGTCCCAAGGAAACCAAGTACAAAAGCCTAAACTAATCTCACATTAAACAGGATTTTTTTTTCAATCAAGTTGCACAGGGAGGTTGACTTTTAATGGGAGTTGCACAGCTGAGAGACTAACATACAGGGGAAAAAACCTCCAACTCCTCACCCCAAGGAAGAACTTCAAAACAGGAAAAGTGAGGAAATCTGTGGTAATGCCCCCACATGCTCAAGCTCGCCCTGCTGTGCCGATAGGTTCTAGCAGTCAATAGTTCATGCAGTGGCAAAATCCACTGTAGCAAATAAAACAAGCTTACAAAGGAGTCAGAAACCATTGCCCTTTAACTGCAGAAGTGTCCAAAGCACAGGGAGAATGCACAGCTTGAACAAGTTTGCTCTAAGGGACCACAAAGGAACTGAGCTCAGAGCCTCAGAGCGCACAGCTCATATTCAAGGGGCAAGTGCTTTTATGTCTGATGAGTACTGGGGAGATAAATTGACAAGTTATTGGCAAATTTGCTCTTCTAGCTTTTCTTTTGCAGTGGAAGATGAAAAAAAGTCCTCCATCTTGAACATAATAGAGGAAGGTACTTGTGACACATTTTGAATGCCTGAGATATTGGTGAAATGTTTCAAATGGCTACTGTGAAAGGTCCTAGGATGCATTTAGATGTGCCTGCTAGGAAACAGGGCACAATCAAAACTGCCAGGTGAGAAAGCGTACCTATCACTTCTTATTCCCAAAGGAGAAGTACTCATTCCACAGTGTCTGGATTTGTGCCCTGTGGCAGGCTCAGGACCAAGGTGATTTCTTTGAACTGTATGATTTCCAAACTGTAAATCAATTTGGACTGTGACAGGATTTTGTTATATTTCCATAGGGAAAAGATATTCTTGACTGGAAATACAATTCAGAAAATCCTTTCAAGAGTACTCTGAAGCAGAGGGGAGAACATTCTTTCACAGACATGAGGGGTATTAACTATTTTCCATTATCTTACTAATTGTCTCATAACATCCCAGCAGCATTTTTTTTTTCTTAGTGCAGTGCAACTGAATTACATCTGAATGGGGAATAATTAAACTAGTTTGCTCATTTTATTTTGCCTCCCTCATAAACACAGACCTAATTTGGGTTCATCGTGAATGCTGTTGCTGTGTACTTGGGGCTGAATGACAGGGAAGAGAGTAGTAGTTTAACCTGCAGGGCAATTTGGCAAAAGAAACACGAAGAATCCTTGCAAAATGGAGTCACAAAGGTTCCTCTGACTAGACTTGTACTTTTTTTCTTCACAACACAAGCACTTTGTCCAGGAAACTATGCTGTGTGTCTCCAAAATTAGCTAGTATGCAGATTTTTGCATAATGGAAATTGTGATGGTGCCTGCAAAGACATGGAGTGACTGGGAGAGGAGAACAAGCTCAGAAAGAGATGCCAAGATCTAACAAAAAATCGCTAGTGCATCAGGCTTACACATGTGGACAGATCCAGCTCAGTACTGCCAAAGCTTAGGTACCCCACTGGCCGTTCGTACGTGCAATGTGCAGAGCCCATACATCACCTTTGGTTTCATCCAGACCAATATGTGTCAGTTTGAAAACCAGCCCTTGCAGATCACTATGGAGAAAGGTCACAATGTTTGGCTCCTGACTCTGGGAGAGCACCATGTTGGTGGAATAGGCATTGTCCTTTGTCTCACACCTCACACGCAGACAAAGGGCGAGTCAAGATGTACTGGCTGAGCCAACCCATTCACACACACCAAGTATTCCTGCTGTCACTGGGCCTTGTCATCAACCCAGGGCACCTGTGACAGGGCACACTTAGCACTCCCAGGACTCTCCCAGACTTCACTGGGGAGGAGTACCTTTTAACTCAGATTTCTTTTTTCCTCTCGGCATCACTCAGTTTGTCTTTCAGTCAATGGCTGATGTAATTTTTATGTTTGGAAAGGAAATTAGTCAGAGCTCAAGGACCACAGCATTAATTTCTGGTGTTGCAGCAGGTGTATGCCTTTGGGCTTGTTCATGTGAGAAGTGACATTAATGTGCATCAGTAGGAGGTGCCAGTGCAGATGTGATATAACCTGGAAAGCCCCAAAACCAGGCTACACCCTCAGTTCTACCTTCTCCACTGCCTATTTATGGGGTTATAGGAACAGAGAACACCTCAAATGTTGATTTTGCAGATGAGACCAAACCATCACAGCAAAGCCTTTTGGCTTTATCTTCTTAATACAGTAAGGACTTTTTATTCTCTTATTCCTCAGTGCTGAGATAGAGACCAAGAACATCTTAAGCTTTTTGAGAAGAAAAACAAATAAACAAACACCACCTCCCCCAAACAAACAAAAAAAAGCACCAGACCATCACCCCCAAAATCCCAACAAAACTGCTATTCTAAATAGCTCCAGTCTGATGAGAAAAAAAGAGCCTGAGCTTCAGTACTGAAACAAATGGGTGACCTTTTTTCCCCATTACCCCTCTCCCTCCCATTCCTTTCCTTCATGCTCCCTCTCTATAACTGCATGGTCAGCTCACCCTCGGGCTTATTTCAGCTGATAAACACAGGAGGGAGGACAGGATGAGAACTAAAATGGAGGTTTACTTCTTTCATTCAGGCATTTTCTAACAAAAGCAGATGGAAGACTTTTCTAGTTTTTAAAGACAGCTTTAGAGCTCAAACAAACCCTAGTTTCAAAATATGAATCAAGGAAGGTTGATTTTTCATCAACCAGTCAAAATTAATTCCAGGATAAGCTGCTAACATGGGCTAGACAAGTCACATATAAATGAGAATAAGGAAAAGTCTAGCACTGGAAGTTATAGAAAGAAGCTTGTTGGACCATGCACACCTTATTAAAAGAGGATGTTAAAAGTAACTAGCCCAGTAAATTACTTTTGGTTTAAATGTTGTGTTTCTAAATTTGCTTCAAATTGAAAAGCTCCTGGTAATTTAAAACATTTTTCTTAAAACCCAGCAATCAAAAATCCACAGACTTAGACACTACAGACATTTAAGTTGGCCGTTATCATTAGGAACATTTTCCATAAGAAATATGGCAACAGAACTGTAAATGTATCATTGACAAATTTACCTATAGATTTGTGTTATGACAAGCCTAAAATCTACCTACACTACAATACAGCCCTTCATAATAGGTTTTGATAGATGGATATGTAGAAGCTGTCATGAATACAAATGGAAGGAAATCCTCTTTCCAGCTATTCGGCAACACGAATCTTTTTGCGTGTCATTGAAATAATTTCTGCTGCTTTTTAAAAGAAAAAGGAAAAACAAAATCCAGGAGGGTTCTTCTTCCAGCTACAGCACTTGAAGTTCTTGTCCAATATTTCTATAGCAAAACCAGAGGATGTGAGGGCATAGTCCCCGAGTGTAACGGTTACAAATTCAGCAGTTATTGCTAGTAAACATGATTACTTCAAAGGTGTAAAGAATGAAACCTGTTAAATAAAATCATGATGATGGTGCCATTGAGCCAGAACAACTTAAGGTAGGGGCTAAGGGAATGAAATGAAATCCTATTTACTTTTGGTTTGGGGGAAGAAGGGGAGAATGAGAGAAAATTCGCTGTTACTGAGAACTGAAAAAATTGCTCTTTGCTTCAGAATAGTGAAGGACTTTTCATTTTAGAATCCTAATTGCAAGTAGGTTAAATAACAAATAAACCTGGCCAGACTGTAAACTATATGCATATTCTTTAGTGTATGGTGCTGGGGCATGGGAAAGGGGTTTTAAAAAGAAAAGTCTTAGCTGGTTCTCCAGAAGGAACAAAGAGGCAGCTGGACAGTAGGATAAAATTTTGAACTTGTAAAAGCTTTAGCTGAAGTCAGAATCCTGACTTATGAAGGGAATAAAACCTTTAGTATGCTGTGGATGGGCAATTTCCTATATAGAAAATCTTCTTCTGTCCAGTGCTTTCTGTTATTAGTAGTTCCTGTGTTTCAGATTATCTTCATCTGTAACAGTTAACAAGTAATATGGCTTTATGAAGCTGCCAACTCTTTCTCCAGCCACAGAAGTAAAAAGTCTTCTTAGGCTAGGCTCCAAAAAAAAGAAAGCAGACAATATTGGCTCTTCTTCAGTCAGACTATGCTTATATATCTGGTCATCAGATTTGGTGCTTGTTCTCAGGCAACTGCCAGGCTCTCTTGAGGAAGAGCACAAGAGTTGTAAAAAAACAACTGTTATGGGGTAGGATGTAAGAGGGAGCTGTAGATTCTAAGAACATGGGACATTCTTGGCTTTAGGATTTTATCAGCTACAGAAAGGATGTTGTCTTTGAGGCATAAAGTGGTGGACACTTTGCAATCACTTATTGTTTCATGGGCATTTGAGGGGAAATCACCCTCTGTCAAGCCACAGCCTATATAATCCTATTTTCCACATATAAAATACCAAATTAAAGTCAGGGAACATACTAAGCAATTTATTGTATATCTGCAGATACATATTCACAGACTGCTGTTCAGTCAGCTGAGGAGAAAAGGAGTGCAGGTAGGACAAAAAAGGAAGATTAGTCTCCTAAAACTGGTTAATTACTCGTATTTGGTCTCAGATGAAGTGCCACTAATAAATTGCACACATTTGTCCCATTTAGAGACACCACATGTTTGTTCATTGCTGGTTGACCTGGAACTGGCATATGGGTGGAAGATGTAGAGGAAAAAGGGGAAAGGAAGGATAGGTTTCAGCTTCATTTCCTCACATCTTGATATTAATGGGCTCAAAAAAATCTGCACTATTAGCATCAGGTCTTTTGAAAAGCCAGAAATACTTGGTTGTACATCAAGCATTAAAGTGACACCCACATCACTCATACAAATGCCTATTCCTGTGGAGTGATGTGTGTCTGAATTAAACTGTACAGTTTAATTGCTCTGTTAATTTTTCTGCACTCCATATAATTCTTTTGCACATGAAGCTACATATTAGAAATGCTAAGCCTACACTCTATGTCCCAGGAATCCTGCCATCAGAAATGCATGAAGCACAGACATTTAATACACAATGTATCTGAATGTGCAGGAGTATGAACAAGCAAGCCTGCAGGCTGTCCCTGTTGTTACTCCAAGACACAATCAGACAGAACAGACTCACTCAGGAGACCTGTAGTCAGTCCATTTGGAAATACAACCCTCATCAACGACAAACCAGAGACACTGTAAAGCAAATAGTTAGACTATTGCACAGGCTCAAGATGAAAAACAAACAAACAAACAAACAAAACCCACAAAACAAAACAAAACCCACAAACCACCACCAAAAAAACCCCAAAAAAACCTTCCAAGGCCTCCACGCTCAAATGAGAAAGAGAGGAAGTGTTTAAAGCAGAGAAGTCCCTTATCTAAAACAGATAAAAAATGAATGCTATTCAAATGCAGATCAGGGAGAGATGAGGTTTTCTAATGCTGCCAAGGGAGAAATACAAACAGCCTGCATTTCAGAGCCTCGATGCAAGTTATATTAAGGAGTTTTCTTCAGAGAAGCAGAGCCTATGTGTAGCCTAATCTGCAAACAAGCAGAAGTTGTTTTTCCTCCGAGCAGCTACAAGCTGGTGAAAATAATCCTCTTCATCTTCCAACACCAGCATCAGAGGTGGCTGACAGTGAGAGTCTACTAGCAGCATTTCTTGCTAGTCAGATCAATCTCTCCTTGACAGCTGACTGCAGCTCACTTTAATCTACTAACCCGTGATGAATATCTTTAAAAATGCAACACGTTGGAGCTCCTGGTAATGATGAGGTCTTCCAAAGAAAAATAATTGCTTTTACAATGAAGATTCTTGCATGTATGTTTTCAGCAAATGCAAAACTGAATTACCAAAAACATGCCACACAGTTGTCACATAGCCTGTAGTGCTCAGAAGTGGCTGGGCCGCTTCGATAAATAAACATTTCTTATCTAGTTTCAAAATATTTAGTGTGCACACTTAATATACAACAGCTGTGTAAGCTAGAGAAGATCAACTGTATATGTCACATTTCCTTTTTACCATTCTTTCTGGCTCTAACTATTTAGAGTGTGTATGTTTTGACATAGAGATTCTTTCTCCTTGTCAGAACAGCGCATATAAAGTGGTCTCCTGGTCTCAAACTGGGGCTCCAAAATACTACCATGTAATAGATAAATGACAAGACATGTCACTGAAGTACCTACATTCGTATAAATCAGTGCTGCTTCTGCTCAGTCAGGCTAGGCTACCAGATATCATTGTTTGCAGAAGTTGAGGATTCTAAATGAGCAGCACCCAGCTGCTTTGAATTTTTTTAAACTTGTTATTATAGCCATAATAGGTTGCTTGCAGAAACACTTTATTCATGAACTGTCTGCACATCTGCAGAATGTACAAGATTTATTTTAACTTGTCTTTTTACAACTGGTCTGAGGATGAAATGCAACTTTGCCATAAAGTTCACCAGCTGCAGAACTTTTTTTCTGTCCCATAATGCTCCTTAGATGAAGTTCAAGTACTTTGGCAGGGAAACGTTCAAAGCAGATCCTCTTTTTATCTTCCCCCACCTTTAAAATAGTGTATGTTCCTCTATGAGTACATACACAGAACTTGCAAAAATTAATGAGTATTCTTATAGGAAGAAAGACCTGATACTGCAGCTTTCTGCTCTGTTATGGTCCTCATCTCAATGGTCTTGTTTATTTTGGCTAGATTTCATCATTAATCCTGAAAAGTTGTCCTACTGAAGTGAAGTGATAGTTAATGTAAAGCAGTATTACTGCATTTAAATTAATAATAAAGTGTTTAAGAATCTCAGTGTTTCTCTCCCTTCATACACAATTTCACATGCCCTTACAGGCTATTACCTACCAGGAGGTATGAATGTGCTCCCAACCCAGAGAAGACTCTGACAGTATCTCAGTGCAAACATAGAGAACAAGTTTTAACCAGGCTAAAGGGACTCCTGTTTAACAGCCAGCTTTTTAAAGTTAACAAAAGGGACAACCAGGAACAAGCCTGCAAAATCTCCACAACTGCATGGCTTCTGGTCACCTCCCACTGCAGACAGTATCTGCTCACTTCTCTCTTTTTCTTTGTCAGTTTAGAGGATGAATGGTGGAGAGAAGGGAAGATGCAATTTTAGCAAAGATGGACCTAGGAAGAGGTAACTCAGCCTGCTTGGCATAACTAACAACACACCAAAAGCTGTGGCATTCTCTACCAGGAAGCAGAGAATGAATTCTCATTAGACTAGCATAACGGGTAAGGCCCACACAGACAAGTCACTTCATGATGATCTGCTGGAAAATAACTCTCAGCCAAAGCACCTTGATCCACCTGATGTCACAATGAAACAAAGTCACTTCATCCATTAAAAAAATTATATGAAAAACTGTTTTGTTTCCCTGAAGCTATCAATTTCTAATTTAATTATACTGAATATTGAATTCTGTTTGTGTAACCCCAAATTGTCAATACATTATTTTGCTCCAAAGAATTTCAGGTCCCTTCCTGTAAGACAATGGATCACAGTTTATTGAATTTCTATAGCATTGCCCAATTTTTCTTCTTTGCTTGTATACCAGAGTTACTTATTATAAAATACTGGTTTTAAAACAACTCCAGTGATGACAAAAACATGTCCCCAATGTGATTTCAAGGGTACACTTAAAAAAAAAAAAAAAATTAAACACCAAACCCTCAGTAATAAATAAGTTGCATGTTCATAGGATACAAAGCAGAATAATTATTCAGCTGCTTTAAATAAATTGTGGTACCTAATGTTAATGAGCTTTAGTAACCTCAAAAAAAAGGAAGCAAATGTACATTCATTTATATTCATTAACTAGGGAGATTTTCTATTTTAGGCAGGCAGAAGGGTTTATCATGAGATTTTTGTTTCTGTTCCTCCTATAGAACATCAGGGCTTGGATCAGAAGCATGATGCTTTACTTTAAACAGATTTTTTCCACACTTCAGAATTTTCTCCTCAAAATCATATGATCAGAACCATCAATACATTAAAATGATCAGAACCATCAATGCATTAAAACAGGAAAAATAAATAAAGAAGACTTGGACCTTGAGGATGCTGATTTAGGTTGCAGCCACTGTTTTGTATACAAGAGCTGCTGGAATTGTGCAGAGTACATGATTCCTTAGCTGACCAATTGCACACTGTGAAGGACAATAACATTCCATGTGTGCCAAGAACAACATCCTTACATGTTGGCACCCTTTCATTGAAATATGCTGCAGAAGCCACCTCCTGGTACCTCTTATTGGGAAAAGATTTTAGCTTATATTTGTGGTTGGGTTTTATTGGTTAAGAGATTGATAAGAAAGAGAAAATAAACAGCCACTCTGAGCAATAAGGGGGCTTGAGGGCATTTAGGGCTGCTAGGGACTTCTGTTAGATACTTCTTCTGTTAAGGGTTTCCAGGACTTCATCTGTAAATGGAACTCAAGACACTGTAATGCTGGGAATTCTACAATGCTGTAATAAAGGACTACTGAGAAGACTTCCGAGATTCTCTGCCCTCTGCATTTCTGGAATTCTATTACTAGAGCAGCAACAGGATTCGTGCCTCATTCGTGGCTCAAATGGCCCTTGCATCAAGGGGTTACAACAGGTTTTCTCAGTGTTTCTCCAAGGAGTAAAAATTTTTTTTAAATGGTAATGTAAGGATAGTAATTATTCCTGACCTGCAATGCCTTGAAAGCAGACTTCAGTCACCAAAACTCTAAAATGCTTCTAGCTGATACAGAATTCAGTGTGTTGGTCTGCAGTGCAACCTGACAACCAAGGTGCTTGTCTCACTCTCTAGGCTCTTGAGGCGTTTTCTGAATGAGACTTTTTCCAAAACATGGCTGCTCAGGATGCCACCTGGGCCCCTTTGAGCTGAGTGTGTTTGCAGACTAAACCAAACAAGCCAACGAATCAAAAAACTATGCCAAAACTGAAAATAAGTCTCCCTAAATTCCAGAAACACCAAGAAGAAGCAATTACTTCATGCTTTTTGGCTGCTTTACTTGTAAAATGCAACATGTTGCCAGCCAAAAAGGCTCTGGGCTGCTGTTACCTTCAAAGTGTGAGGAAGCTGCTCAGCATGAGGAACATGTCTTGAGTTATCTTAAATGATTTGATGAGAATGGCTACTCCTAATTACTCAATACTCCTATGAATGTATGTATACACAGGCACACACGCGCCTGTGGGTGTATATAAATACTGTTTCAGCATTCCCTGTGGGTTTCTGAGCACTTTTAGTTTTGGTGTCACATGAACCCCTAGAAAAGCAGAGACAAGAGTATCTCTCAGTCTACTGTTTCCTTTCTTTGAGCTGATACCAACTACTGGGCCCTACATGCCCCAGCAGTGCAGGCAACTCAGAGGTCTGAAGGAGCAGGTCAAAGTTTAACTAAATGAAGCAGTAAAGGCTGACTGATCAAAAGCCCTTGGGAGCCACAGTGCTGAACTTTTAAACTAATTTGTGAAAGGTAGCTGACGTCTGATGCAGGAACTGAAACACCAGAGCAAGCTCAGTGCTTGCTACCCACTGCACATCCCCACACCAGGAATTTCAGAGGTCAAATACCACAACATGTATACACTTCAGATAGGGTTTACTAATTAGTGCCAATTATAGACTAAATTCTCCTTTTATTACAAGAGGGAAAATGGCTGCTCTTGAGCTGTTCAGTGAGCTGACCTCCTTTCTTCTACAGGGCTGACTAGTGGGCAGGAGAGGCAGAGAGCACACTATAAATTCACTTTCAGTGCAGAGAAAAAGGCCCTCCCCAGCGACTGCTTTGTGTTCCAAGACAAAGAAACCAGAAAACTAAGCATCCCAAATTACCAAGATATTTTTTTTTCTTTTTTTTTTTTTCCCCTGCTGTTTTAAAAGCAGCTTTTCATTAGAATGGAGCAGAGCATCCTGCTTTCAATGAAAGCACTGGGAAATATTTCAGGGAAGCACAGTGGCCAAGGGGTCAGGCTATCTGTTTCAACTAATATAAGACAAGTGAAGTGAAAAGTGATATATCTGAAAAAGAGGAAGCAAAATGCGGAGCTTTATTACCAAAAAGATGAACCAGAAAATAGCATACAAAGATATGTGGACGATTTGGTAGCAAGGGGAGGAGATTCACCTAAGCACTGCTGTGGACTGGAATCCCAGCCATGGGCTCAGACTGCGTAGCATCTATCCCTAAGACTATGTGGACCAACATTAATTCTCCACTGATGTCTATTAAATTGCATTAATGCAGCAGAGCTTTCTCATGCCCCAAGGGATTCCCCATAGAAAGCAAAGTACAGGTGCCAGCTCTGAGAGAGGAATGTTTCTGTCTCATTTCCATTTCCATCCAGAAATGTCAGTGCTTCGTGGAAGGCCTGTGAGAGCCTAGTGTGGCTCCTTGACACTGTCCATGCATGTAGGAGCTTTCCTCCTGACATCTTAACAAATTTGGGAGTAATTCTTCACCTTGATTGTTAAAGACTAAAACCAAAACAACCGTAATCAATTACGGCATTCAAAGCCCAGGAGGAAATTTTAAAATGAGCTTTCAAGGTCAGGGTTTCAGTGGAAATAGATCCTTGTTGATAATAGGCAGAGCTTCCCCGAGCTGACAGTTGCTTTTGCAGGACGACTTACACTGTGTACATTTCCAATGTGTTGGAAAAGCAAGCAGGAACACGTTTAGCTGATTCGCAGCACACAGAAGGGTTAACCTTACATTTCATGGCAGATGTTAACCCAAATAAGGTCTATGCTATTCAGTCTGAAGGGAACAGAAATCAATTCTGGTTCCTGAGGGTAGGATTTCACCACTTGATTAGAGAAAGAAATGAATCTTTAAAGTATACTTACAGGAAAGGTATTTACCATTTGCATGAAAGATGGGAACGGTTGCAACCCCAGTTAATGAAATCAAGTCTTCTCTACCTGTTTGAGGATTTCATCTATTTGAATTATGCAAATATAAAATAGAACTGCATCCTATAAAACTTAACAATGAAAAGGCTATCCATACATCCAGGGAGGCCAAAGTAATATCCCCACTCCCCAAACTTAACATTGTTTCATTGAAAGCCAACAAGAGGTTATGATTTGGTCCTACGGCATTTCATTTGAGCTGTGACAGTCAATTTAGAGGGCATTCCTGCCTGTCAGCAAATAAACATTAAGTCATTTTAAATTTCACCTCTATTTGATAAGGTTAAAGCAATTCTCTCTTGGAGATAGGGACTTAGAGGCAGGCTTTTGAATGGTAGTCATTGAGCACAGGGAGGCTGATGGCCATGTAGGTTGTGAAGTGGGGTATCAAGGGAGACTGTCAGAGTGGATCTGTGGCATAAAGAGGAGGAGCAGCATAGGCAATACCTTGTTCTTGATTCAGAGACCAGAACATGTAGGAAATGGATCCTGTACTTACAGCAGGGGACTCATGTTTGCACCAAGCTGTGCGGTACCAGACCAGCTTTCTGAAAGTCTGCTTTTGGCAACAAGTATTTGGCAAAAGAATGTTCATCTGCATAAGCATGCTGGACCTTCTTTGCAAGTACATCACCCTCTCAATGGAAAATACGAAGTCACACATTGTCACACCAAAGAGCAATAAGTAACTTCTTTCTCCCAACCCAGGGAAGGCCTGGACTTCACAACCAGAGACACGTCTCTGCTGCTACCACAGCAACCACATCATGGACTTGCAGAGATTATCACATTCTCTGGCCCAGAAGCTGAACTGGTTTAGTCCAGCTCTTGACTTGGAAGGACTCTGTCCCACTTGACATCCTGGTCACCAAGCTGGAAAAACATGGACTTGATGGGTGGAGCACTGCTGGATAAGGAATTGGCTGGATGGTCGCACACAGAGAGTGGTGATCAACGGCACAATGTCCACCTGGAGACCAGTGACAAGTGGCGTCCCTCAGGGGTCAGGGCTGGCACCAGTGCTGTTTAACATCTTTGTCAGTGACATGGACAGAGGAATCGAGTGCACTCTCAGCAAGTTTGCAGATGACACCAAGCTGTGTGGCACAGTCAACTTGCTAGAGGACAGGGATCCATCCAGAGGGACGGAGACTGGACAGGCTGGAGAGGTGGACACAGGCGAACCACATGAAATTCAACAAGGCAAAGTGTAAGGTCCTGCANGGCTGCTCCCTCCCTGGAGGTGTTCAAGGCCAGGTTGGACAAGGCCTTGATTAACCTGTGCTAGTGGGAGGTGTCCCTGCCTATGGCAGGGAGTCGGAACTAGATGACCCTTGAGGTCTCCTTCCAACCGTACCATTCTAGGATTCTATGTCCCTGAATATGTCCTCCTTGTGATGAGAAATTTTCTCATTTCTGTCTGTACTCATTCATGTCCCCTATAGACCTATTAGTTCTCATGCCAATGCCATCATTTAGATCAATGCAGAGAACATTGCAATATTTTGTAATATGAGAGTGTTTGCACTGCAGGACATTGTTTCCCAAATTGTCAATATGCTCTTTAGAATAGAAAAGAATGCATTTAAATATTGGCTTGGACCAGAAGACAAATAGAAAGGGAATATTTGAATTCCAAGTCACTATCGAAAAGCTTTTTTAGAATTCAGCAGATGTGTATATGAGCAGGAATAGGAAAAAGGAAGGGAATCAAGACCATGGAAAGTTTCACTCTCCAGACATTAACTTTTAACAATGAACTCTCAAGGCTGCTTCCAAGTACACTAGGTGAGGAAAAACTTTTAAGAGAGGTCACAAGAGAAGCACCAAAAGAGGTATGCGTTCACAAATCTCCACAGGCACAGAGAGATCAGTTCTGCTCTGGCTTTGTTCAGAGACTTCTCCAGCGGAGGGGTGATGGCCTTTCATATCTACCAGACCAGCAGTTTCAGCAGAACTCTCTCATTTTGGTTTTCTATTTCCAGGGTTTTTTTATACTCCAAATTAGCAAATCCATATTCAGCATGGATTTAAAGCTCTGCAAATTTTATCAAGGGTACTACAACTTTTAGACTCAAATCTCCAAACTGAAGAGGAAGATTTGTGTCTACTGCAGGGAAGGTCCTTGGTGCTACAAATTAAATAAAGGCAACTGCAATCTCTTTGATATGAAGCCTGACTTAAACAGGCTTGGCTCCCTGGGCAGTTTCTAAAGATACACAACAAGTCTGCTAAGCTTAACTCATTGCACAAGGAGATCAAATCCATTGTACCCAGAGTCACTCTGCATATAGCTGTTATTCAATCAGTTTTGCAACACTTCCAAACCAGAGTATAAAACAGACCTTCTTCATTGCTTGGTACTCACTGCCTCAGTGTACATACACACAACTCGAAGCCAGCCATACACTTCATTTTGCCACACTGAACAATATAACCACGAGTTAGCTTCTGTTAGAGGTTTGTCTTCCCATTCTCCAGTCATTTTAGCAGCCCTTTTCTCCAGTCTCAACATAGGCATTTAGATATTGCATTTTTTTCCAAAGTTCAAGTTTAGGAAAAAACTTCTTTTAACCCAATATACTTCAGTAGCTGAATTACACCCCTAGAACTTCCAAGAATTTCAAACGTGTGTGTACATCTGAAAATACCAATAGATGCTTTTACACATTTTGGCAGGAGTTGATATCATCATTACTACCACAAGAACTTAGGTACTTCAGCTTTCAAAACAAAAATATCACTTAAATACCATCTTTGGAACACCTGTGATACAAACAATTTCATCCATTTCAGACATACATTTTCTTTCAATGGATCAGAAAGATCCATTAAACTTGTCAGAAAGTCAGAAGGCTTTTAGCAGTTTTGCTGTCTGAAGGGCAAAAGCAAACTTGACCAGAGTGCTTGCTTTTGACTTCTGTTTGTCCTTCACTGTACCACGTTAATTCTTATCTAATAGTTAAAAACCTAGTAGGTTAAAGCATAAAGGCTCTTTGAATCTCTGTGCATGCTATTGCTGAGGTACTGCAGTCTTTAGTTACCTTAAAAGTGTGATTCTGTTTGGCTCAGTCATAGCAGTTTGAAGAACTTTTCAATATCCTTAAGCATGACTAAGAGACTCAGTTCTGAGGATGTTCGTTCTTAACTGCTTTTGAAGGACAAATGTAAGTTCAGTTTTACTTTCAAAATCAGGGAGCTCCAAAATTGTGTTTATTGGAGAAACGGAATTTGAAGCACAGGAATTTAAAAAATTATCAACAAATACCAGAGCTTATCAAACAAGACATGTTTTGACACACAGAGATAAAAATTATGCACAGTAATGGATACAGTGTTTTCTTGAAAAACTGTGTCTGAGCAAGGAAAGAGGTGTAGGAAAAGGGGAATCAAAGCTTGAGGGAGAGCATTTTAATGGATTTTTTTCTTTTCCAATCAAACTTTTTGTTCTACCGTACCTGGCTTAAAGCAAACTGGTTACTTGCCTATTTTGGCACATACAGAAAGTTTCAGATTAAGAGCAGCCTACTGGGACAGACCTAGAACTCATCTACCCATTCATATCTATCTGTGATGATGCTACATAGACATCTGTAGGGGGCCCCCATAACAATAAGTTCCACAATCTAAATTTTACACTTTGTGGGAAATGTGCCAGAATAATTGTGGGGTTTCCAGTTTAATAGAAGGGGTACACATATGTTGAACTCCAGAGATTTCTCTAGGGAGGAGCAATCAGGACAGTCTTCTGATATTTCTTCAAATCAAAATCACCTTCAGCAGCACCATGCTAGATACACCACTAAAATGAAAGACTGAGCATGAGGTCTTTTAGCTATGCAAGACAATCACAGCATTCAACAAAAAGCAGCTGGCAATATCATATAGAGGGGCACATCAAGGTGTATTTGTAGAAATGTTATATGAACAGGGACAAAATATTTAGACTACTCTCTGAAAGGGGCTGTGGCTGAATTCTTTTGCAGGGTACAGCTAGGGATTGGAGCAGAACAGCTTCTTGAATATCTGTGCAGATGCTACCTAATAAAACATGATAAAAGAAAGCCATTTAAAGTGAGTGAGGACAATGATGGATAGCTAAGCAATATTATCCTCTCTAATGCACCTCTGCATGTCTAGGTTTCTTTATACTCATGGATAAATTTTCATTTCCTGGTAATTATTTCAAATGTGCACCTGTCTGCAGGTGGATGTCAAGTGTTTTTGAGTGCTCACAGAACTCTCTCTACATGTTTCCATAACAGGCATATACTTGCTGTCAGAGATCCCCAATCCTAGCCCCATAAGCTGCACTTTCAACTTAAATGCCTTCTTTTAAAAAGTCATAAGCACAGACACAGTAAGTGCTTTTGAGAGAGAATTAAATGCAACAACCTGAGATATAAAAGCAGCCTAAGGGGAAATGAGGAAAAGTTAGCTCATTACAATACCAGACCTCTTTATCAAATTCACCTTTCCTTGCAAGTCACTATGTATACGGTTAAGAGGTCATTGGCAGACTCATTTAGTCTATAATGTTTTGACCTTGATATTACTCATGCATCCAGAACAGACATCAGAAGTATAACTGCTTTCCTCACTTAAGTATAGGGCTGACACCTAGCATCATAAATGTGTTTACAGTGCCCTCAAAAATGGCTACAGCACATTGTAGTAAAACTGCAATCTTAACTGTTGATCTTCAGTGGAAAACATAAAAAAAAATAAGAGGATATTTTGAAATTAACTGTACTACCTGTCCACTCACATTGTAGGATTAGGAACTTGCAACAATGAAAGAAGAAAATAACCTTTAACCTGCTGGTTGGCAGTTGGTTCTCACATTCTAACAGAAATGTTGCCTTTAGGAAGCCAAGAATTTAAGTAGGATAAAATTGAAAGCATCACATTACCAATAAATGCTCAGATATTAATGTTCTCTTCCATTAAAATTCACAGACTAGCAATCATTGTTTAAAGATAATGGTCTAAACATCAGCTAGGAAAACAAAGGATCTAATTTTGTGAAATGTGGCATAATTGGAATATGAAACAATACAGGAATAGATAATGCATCTAGTTTCCACAGGTGAAGACTTCAATAAATCATCTGTGAACTTGCCACAAATTAGTCCTGTCTATTGAAACTGGGGAGTAGCAAGAGCAATCTACATTTGAGACGGTGTCTGGCTCAGAAGAGACAGTAAAAAAACAGAGAGAAACTGGGAAATTAATGCTTAAGACTATAGTCTCTTGATCTAAGAATGAGGGAAGTAGACCAATACTGCTGGAATAGGGTTACTCAATGTAAGGTTTCTGTGCCCTAACCAACAGCTGTCACTCCATTTATTTTATATCCAAAGCCATATCTGCATTTCTCTGCTTTCAGGAAACCAAATCTTCCTTTCTTTCTTTCTACTCTTTAAAGAAAAAGGCTGTTTCCAAGGCTTCTATTTGTAAGAAAGCATGTCCTAGAGAGGGTTTGCCATTATACAGTGTTTTTTCAGAAGCTGAGATTACACTATCAGACCTCAGCTCCCTAAAAGCAGCAGTCCCCTACCTATTTCTTAGCTCACACTGCCATAGTGAAGGATGTTGGCTGCTCTTCCCTTCTTCCTTCTCTTAGCATATATCTAGGGACACCAGAAGATGCAAGGGCCAATAGGTTTATTATCTACAGCTTGCGTGAGAGAGAGATAGGTATTAATAATAAGTGTAAGGCCAACACTGATAACAGTCTTTAATGAGGCTTAAAGACTTTGGGCAGATGTAAGTAAAGGGAGATGTACTTAAGAAGTCTCAGTTGTCTACTTAGTCTCTGGACAACACAGATGGCAGAGTATAAAGAAGTTGAAAGATACGTGTGCCGCGTGTGCTGCAGGATGAGCTAGGCCAAAGCAGTACACCAACACCTATAGCTCACTAACAGAAGAGGTGAAAAAAACAGTTTCCATGTAGGGGTTAGGTAAAAGACAAGTGTGGCCAAAATTTTCAATACAGCAGTAAAACTCTCATTGTCCTCATGGAATTCTTGTGCACAGAAGCAAAGACAGTAGTCACATGTTAACAGAAACCATATCTTCCTGGGTGTCACACACGCAGAATTATACGGATTACACTACTGGTGAATTTGGTTCTCTGACTACAGTACTTGATGGGTTGGGTTCTTTTTTTTTAAAGCTGCAGTCTTTTCACATTGAAGCAATTTTTAAGCACTCTAATGCAAAGTATAATCACACATTGATTTTTCCATTAAAACTACAAAAGTCTTAAATATCCCAGGGGTGCTGGCCTAAATGAGTCCCTATTCTTCCATTTCTTTTCTCTCTATACCATTTTGCCATCCCTCGGCATAGTGGGAAAGGAAGACTGCCTGCTTAAGCCAAAAGCAGAGTCTTACATGAGTCCAGTCAAAAGCAGGGCCAGAAAAATTGCTTTCTCTACAACAGGCAGGAAAATTACACTGGTTGCTGCTTATGTTCATTTTTAAATTACAGTACAGGAAAACTGAACACAGAGATATCTGGATTTTGGAAGTTTGCCTTGAGTCTATTTTACTGTGACTGTGGGGTTGTTTTTTTTTGGTTTTTTTTTTAAACCAACAAAGTCCTATAGCTCTTCAGAGGAGGTTATTTGTACACAATTACCCTGAGAAGCCATGATCCCTGAATGCAGCCTTTCTATTGTCATCTCTTAAATAGCTGAGCTTCAGTTTTGTGCTACCAGCATTCAGCAGCATTGATCAGTTTTGCCTTTGACACCAGGTTAATACTTTTGCACGGAAGAGGAAAGCAAATTTTACTGAACACCAGTCACTAAATCCTTTGCTTTTATCTCTTTTCCAGAAGGCAGCACCTAAAAGAAAAATTCTAGTAGTGACAGAGGGTGGGTGCCCTATTCAGTTGAATTACCAGAGCTCAGTCTGCTTCTGTTTCACATTTCCTGCTCAGTCCCTGATACTCATTCTGGTGCATTCAGTAGTCTAGTTGTCTTCTGTAATTTGAAGCCCTGCTCAGGGAAATATATGGATGGAGACACCAGAGACAAAAATCATATCCAGCATACAACATACTCATCTTTGGGCATCTCTCCAACAAAGTCTTTGAAGAAAGGCAGCTGAGTGGAACGATTAGAGAAATGAACCAAGAGGAGTCAATGAAGCTGAATTTTAAGAACATGAGCTGGAGCCACATTCTGGAATCTAATCAATTAGGTTAGTCTTTCAATTTTTGTTCTATCCCTAAGCTTTACCTTTTTCAGCAAGGAAAAATCCCAGCCAATTTCCAGCCTATGAAGAAGCATCTAATTTTCCTGTAACTGAAGTCCTACTGTTGTCAGGTTATACTGTGTCTGAGTCATCTCTAGATGACAACCATGTATTTTTCACAACTACTTGAAGTAATCTGCCTCCTGAAAACCCTTTTGCCAAGTGTCTTATGAAACACATTTCTTCAGTGATCTTTGGAAAGGCTATTTCTACACACAATACCTTTATTCTGAGCAAAAAATGTATCTGCCATCACAAGTGTATGGGGGGAAATGGCACTCCATCTTAAGTTCTGAAAGGTCTTTTTAATTTCTGACTCCAAGTTTTATCTAGCTTTTATTTATCATGGAATCATAGAGAGGTAGGGGTTGGAAGGGACCTCTGGACAGCATCAAGTCTAACCTGCTCTGCCAAAGCAGGGTCACCTAGGACAGGTCACACAGGAACCCATTCGGGCAGGTCTTGAAAGTCTCCAGAGAAGGAAATGCCACAACTTCTCTGGATAGCCTGTTCCAGCGCTTGATCACCCTTACAGTGAAGGAGTTTTTCCTCATGTTGAAGTGGAACTTCCTGTGTTCCAGTTTGTATCTATTGCCCTTTGTCTTATTACCGAACACCACTGAAAAGAGACTGGCTGCTTCTTCTTGACACACACCCTTCAGATATTAGTAAACATTAATAATATCTCCTCTCAGTTTTTTCTTCTCCAGACTAAACATGCCCAGGTCTGTCAGCCTTCCCTCATAACACAGATATTCCAGTCCCTTGATCATAGTCATAGCCCTCATCCTCATTTATGCCTAGGTACAGCTGTGTTCATGGTGCTTACAGTGACATTGGCATTGTTATACAATAGTCTGGCATTGTTGTGACCATTGCCACCAAAATGTGGCAGGAGAGAGGTCGGGTAGCCCAGTAGACAGGGCACTAGCACAAGATTTATCAGATGCATTTATGACTCTCTAATCTGTGGCCTTGGTCAAGTCACTGACCTCTTTCTGTCTAGCTTTTCCAGCCCTTGGCTTTTGCACAGTTTATTTGGATTTGAGGTAAGGTCTCTCTTTGCTTCTACAGCACTTATGGAGTCACGGTAAAGCCTCTAGCTACTACTGCTCTATAAAGCAGGTCAAATCTGAAGCTACCTGTACCATACCACATCACATGAAATCACCATTGCTGCTGTCTTCGATTTGACACTCAGTGTATTTGACATACTAAAGTGTTAGACCAATGAAAAATAGAAACCCCACTACCCCACTGCATTTCTCAGATGGAGACACTGCCATAGATCATGGTAAGCAATTCCTTCCCCTGCCTATTAAGGGTGCTGTAGAATATTTGCTGTCCAACCATGTAGGTAAAATTTATTTTGCATCAGAAGTTCCCAAAGCAGAAAAGCTGCAGCTCTGTAGTGATAGGAAAGAGATGGCATAGAGAATTTTATCTTCCCTGCTTGACATGGGTCCGGTACCAGCATGGCCTCCAGTTAGTTAGGTCCAGCTGCAGCTTTGGCTTTTGCCGCAGATGCAGCAGCTGGCAATGAATCCACTTTCATGTCAGGCAGATTACTCTGATACTTCTCTTTTCTGGAATGAAGAGCTTGAGGTGGCTGATCAATTCATCATGGTCATGAGGCAGGAAAAGGCTGCCCAGATGCTGGTTGGCAAACAGCATATCACTCACAGTGCCTGGCAGCCCCATGCAGTGGGACCCCTCTGCTGTGCAAACACAAAAACATTGCTCCAAAGGGCAAACTGGAAGTGAAAATATACAAGAAAAGCAGAGGATGTAGCAACACTAAAGGACTTTTTTATTTCCATGTATTTGCTACAGTAGGCTTGAGGCTGCTTCATACAAAATAATTAAGGCTTTTAACAGAAGCATAATACTGAAGCTGTGAAGGGAAACATCACAGAAACTTTGGAAGCAATACATTTTTTCCTGGAATAGTCAACACTCACTGCATTGTAGAGTATAAACTCAGGTCAGTCAGATCTAGTCTGATGTCAAACCATACAGCTGCTTTTGTATAAAAGTGGCTTGCTATTACTGACCAGATTAAGAAGAATGTAGCCAAGGCTACATTCAAGCAGGCACTGCTGGTGTGGAGGCTCTGGTGCCTAGGTCCATCCCACCAGCAGCTTACTTGGAGGCTTGTCCTATACTTCTTCCCTTTCCAGTGACCTTTCCCAATTAACATTCCCTAAAGATTTTTAACTTGCATAGTTTCAGCAATGGAAGTGCCTTCTGTTTGTAACATTTATAATTACTGCACTACCTGGATCTCTCATTTTAGGATTCTCCCATTACGTTCCCCTGCTTTGTTTGCTACAACCCAGTTATAACATTTATATAATAATACACATAAGCCTCCATACTCGTCCTTTCTTAAGAGCTCACTGCTACAGTGGCAGGGGCCTCAGCTCAGGTGTTGGAGCAGCAAGACATCCCCAGCAGCACCATGTGACCATTTAAGTAGCCCTCTGATGAGCACTCTACCCTTTACAACCACAGAAGAAAGACAAAACCACAGGAGAAAGACAAGATGAAGTAGCAGCAAAGACTGAATCAGTCCCCATCAGGGTGGGTCGAGCATTAGGAGGTTTTAAATACTGCTAAAAGCTTGTGTTTCATCAAAGTGCCATTAACCAAGTATTTTCATAAACTACAGCTATCCAGTTTCTGCTGCTGGCAGAGAAACTTTTATTAACAAATGCTGCTCGGAACCACTCAAAAAATTAAGTTTAACTGTATTTTCCCTGCTATTCATCACAGGCAATACACTCAAACAGCCCCATGCAGAATTTCAATAGAAGACAGATTTGGTATCCCAATGTGAGCAAACCTGCTTTAACAACAACAAACATAAGTAACCCACATAGTGTCATCTGGTTCCACCTATGCTGCTCATATGGATGGGCTGACCCCCTGGAGGCTTGAGTTATTCTGCATAACTCAAGAACTGATTACATAAATCACAAAACAGAGGGACTGTAGAAACTATGCCCAAGTCAATCCAAACCCATGAAATTACTAATTTCAGGAGCAGGAGAATTAAGCAGTGACTTACATGAGTATCATGTTTTTCTTGAAACCATCAGCAATAGCAGGAGGGGAAGTTGGAAGGAATAGAAGTGCACAGTCTAAGTCATAAAACCAGAACTGATTTTCTCAAAACCAGACAAGTTTGCATTTCTCCACTAGGACAAATCTACCAACATTTGAGCCCCCAGAAGCACCCTCTCCCCAACACCAGGCATAGTGTTGGCATGGCAGCCCCTGGGCCAGTCCCCTCTCCACCATGAGCATAGCAAGGTAACCAGAAACAGAAGAAACTGACATCTCTACATTAAGTCAATCAAACCATCTTGGGTTTAAGCCAAAACATTCAAACCTTGCTGCCAGCTTCCTTGGACAAAAACTCTTCCCCATATGAACCCAGCCTGCCCAGCACAGTGATACTGTCTTTGGTTGGCCCCTTGTCACCTTCCTCCATCATGGCAGTGGTGTTGCTTTATCTGGAACTTGTCCTGCAAGCATCACTTCTACCTATGGCAAGCAGTCTTTCAAAACTTACAATTAATTTTCTTGAATGTCACATGACAGTGTGACATCAAGAAAGCATCAGCTCCTCCTTGTGCCTTCCTCTGCTTAGCTTTTTCTCATCGCCAGGAGATTTATGAATGTAATTTCCGTTTTATAGAACTTATCACTTTTAACAACTAGAAGAAGAAAATGCTAAATTGTTTTTATTGCTCTTAGATGTTCAAAGACATCATGCTATATACTGTCATTTACATTTCACATTAAAAGTGAAATATGCTGGGAATGCACAAGTATTTGTTTTAATTTGACCCATCTGTTAAATGAAAAACAAATCTAAATCACTATATTTAAATTCAGCAATTTGTAAACAATTTATATGTTCATTTCTTCTGAGTTAAAAACTGCCCTAAAGCATCACTCTTATGAAATCTCCAAATTAAATTGCTTTGCATTGTTCTCAAGGATGAAGGCCACTGTTTCTTCCTCTTCAGTTTGTTTATTTTCCTACCCAAGCAAATTAGCAAGACTCGTATTAAGAGTCCTGCCACTAAAGTAGTTTTGGGAAATTCATAAAATCATAGAATGATGGTTGGAAGGAGACCTCAAGGATCATCTAATTCCAACCCCCTGCCATAGGCAGGGACACCTCCCACTAGCACAGGTTAATCAAGGCCTCATCCAACCTGGCCTTGAACACCTCCAGGAAGGGAGCAGCCACAACCTCCCTGGGCAACCTGTTCCAGTGCCTCACCACCCTCACTGGAAAAAACTTCCTCCTAACATCTAGTCTAAATCTCCCCTCTGCCAGTTTAAACCCATTGCCCCTAGTCCTGTCATTGCAAGATCTTATAAATATCACAGTATAACAGTATCACAGTATAGCAAGGTTGGAAGAGACCTCAAAGATCATCAAGTCCAACCCACTACCACAGACCTCAAGACTAGACCATGGCACCAAGTGCCACGTCCAAACGTGCCTTGAACACNGCTTGGTATCATATGGATATATCTGCTGGCTCCTGAGAGCACAGAGGAAGTGTCAGATATGGGCAGCAAATTCCCTTAAGATAAAGGACAAGCCAATCACTTTAATTTAGCTTTTAACACTTCTTTAAGCAGCAGTAGGCCTGTCCTGTTCTGGGCTAGGCCATTATCAAGCAAGAACAATAATCAAGGAGGGGGAAAAGGCCACAGCGATTTACCTCTCAACTCAGCTAGAATTTGCTACAGGATTTGGATCTTAGACCGGACTTTAATGTAGCTGCAGATGATAGTTTAAAGGGAGAGAGATACACAGACATTTAAAGATCCCACAGTAGCACTTAACTTAAAGAGCAGAGCCTTATCTCTTTGGCTGCTTTGTCCAACATGCTATATTTAGCATTAGCTGCTACATCTCTAGCCCAGGAATCAGTATTTCAGTGAAGTACGGATACCAAGAGACCTTTTAATCACTCAGATACATGGCCTCTCATCACAGACTAACACACCTTGCACAAGGAGATGATTTCTTTGTTGATGTACACTCTGAGCATGAGGAAGGGCTCTGTGTAGCTTGGAGTGTCACATCTCCATCTGAAGCCTTTGTCACTCTCTCTGCTGCTACAGTGTGCAGCATCATCCTTTCCCCAAACCTTCAAGTCATATTACTTGTCTGTATGACAGGTCTCCATCACGTTCTCAACTCTAACACAGGTGCAGTAGGAAAGGAGCTGGGTGCACCCTGGGCTCCTTACATGATGCTCCACATACCATCCATAGGCCATAGAAAAAGCAAGACTAGATGAAGAGGCAAAGAACATTCAGGGAAAGAAAAAAAAAACCCAAAACCATATATATATATATAAACCTACTTAAAGCTTTAGAAGCAGAAAGACCCACAAGTTTCTATTCTTTCTCTGCAATATCAAGCAGAGCACCAAAAATCAACACAAAAATACTGTATACTGTGCATGCATACTCTAGATGGTTCATTTCACAGTATCACAGTATAGCAAGGTTGGAAGAGACCTCAAAGATCATCAAGTCCATTTTTCCAATATCATACCAAGCAACCCAACAAAACAAGAACTACAGGTATTACAGCCACAGAATGATTAAGGGTGCCTTTAAGAGCATCAACTAACATGGTGACTACATGGATCACAGCCCAGAATTATTCCGAGATGGTGAAATGACATCTTGATTAGGTTTTGTCTAACAAATGTGGCATGAGATATCAGAATCAAACATAATTCCAAGGTTATAGGCCTCCAAATAAAACCACTGGGGAAAAAAAAATAATCAAAGAGGGCAGCAGAAATTTGCAAGACCTCCAGCCCAACTTTCTTAAGGCTCAAATACAATATAGCCACAACTGAATAAAAACCCTCTAGGAAGCATGCTTAATTATCAGGGACATGCCTTTGGAGTGGGACAAGCATCAGATCTTGCAAGATGGTCTTCCTTCTCATCAAGATCTTTACTAAAGATGTGTGTGTGTGTATATATATAAAAAATTTAACTGGAAAACTTTACATCCAGGCAACTGTTGCCTATTGCTTCCCCAAAGGTCAAGCACCAACACTCTGTTACCCATAAAGCAGCACACAGGCATGCAGTACAATGAAACAACATAAATATCAGACAATAAATTAGTTTTTCTTTCTTCTTTCCTCCCACCTGTTCTAATAACAAAAAAAGCAAGTAAAAAACATGCAGGGAAATGAGATTCCTTAAAATATACCACCACAACCAAAAGCATCACTCTTCTTCTTTTTGCATTAGTTTCAAAACTAGAGAGTAAAAATGGACATGTCTGGGTTTCCTCCCCATGAGATAAAGGGACAAGGAGGAGAAGAAAAAGTGGACAGGTGTCTTACCTAGGAATAAAGTGATCTGTCTCCTGGAGCTCTTGCCCTCTGAGCTCTCGCTTTTTCTAAGGTACTGATCCTGGTGTCTTAGTCCACCTTTCACTGTCACGGTTCCTTCCTTGTGGATTGTCAGAGTTTTCATCATGCTGCGGCACATGAAAGTGACAGATGCCAGCACTATGATGTACACAGCAAAGGCACTGAAGATGCTGGCCTGAAAGACAGACCACTTGGAGGAGAGGCTGGTACAGATGGTTGAGTTGTACTTCAGCTCAGGGAGGTGGTGCCTGGGTGTAGGTTTGACACAGGCAGTTGTACTTTGGTAGCCCTCGATGGTTTCCAGGGGATATTCTGTTCCCATGGCAAAAAGGAGAGGCAGAGCCACTATGACGGATGTCCCCCAGACAAAGGCGATGAGCAGCTTCACTGTGCGGGGTCCAGAGAAAGACTTGAACTTGAAAGGGTGGCAGATAGCCACATACCTTTCAAAGCTGAGAGTGGCAACATGCAGCACAGTAGCATAACTGCAGGCTTCAAAGAGAAAGTAGTAGAGCTTGCAAGCCATGTTGCCATTGGGGGTGGAAAAGGGGCTCCAGATGGCACTGAAGAACTCCATGGGCATGCCTAGCAGGATGACCAGCAGGTCAGAGCAAGCCAGGCTCACCATGTGGTCTGTGACCTCCTTCTGCAGGTAGCCTTTCTTCTGCAGGATCCTGGTGGCCTTGATGGTGATACTGTTGCCCAAGATGCCCGCAACGAAGATGCAGATATACACTGACGCCAAAGTGATCTTGATCCAGAGAGACACCTCAAATTCAGGAATGTGGCTGTGGTCAATGAGATGAGAACAGTCTGAAGATGTCTGTCCTGCCATGGGCAGCTCCTGAGGGGAGGAGGAGGTAAGAACCTTTCTGCCCTCTCTGATCTTCAAATCCACGGCAAATAGATCCTTTCTCACTTTGCCCTCTCACCAAGACACACAGGTCAGAGAAGTCAGCTACAACGAATACGTCTCAGTCAGCCACACCTGTGGGTTTTATTACCAGCAGCCAGCAAGTCAGTAAGTCGAGTGGGAAAGTGTTGCAGCTCTTACCTATCTTTATGGTAAACACCTGTTGCTCATTTTGGATTTTCCGCCTCCTTTCTCTACTGAGCGAAGCTGCTATTCACCAGCTCTTTGCAGAGTGAGCTACTGTCCCTTCAATGCTCTCCTGTGCAAGCAAAGGCAGCTTTTGTCCCTGCCCCAGAAGGCGGAAGTCAGAGGAGTTTCAGTGAGGTAATAGCTGCTGTTAACCATTAACCTTAATCTTGGCTGTCTCAAGCCATTGGCAGTCAGGCAGGTTTGGGGGGGGTGAGGGGAAAGAGGGAAAAAAAAAAATTCGGCAAGCCACTCCTGTCTTGACATTCACTTCCTGTAACAGGAGCTCCTAAAGTGGTTCGGCTGGTGGAGTCGGGCTCAATGTGTGAACAGGCAATAAAAAGAAAGTATCTGCTCGTCAGTTTAACATTAACTTGGCTTCAGACTTGACTTCTATATGTGCTGATGCCAAGATGCTTTGCTGCTTTACATTTCCCTTAACGAAGACCTCGGCATCTGCCGCAGCAGTTTGTTACACAGCTTCTGCAGCCACAAAATGATTTACAGGAGGTTCTGTTTTTCACTTGCTGCTGAGTGGACTAGTGGCTTCCTAAAATAACTGTTTAAAGAGTCTTCTCAGAAGTTATATAACAATAAGCTGAACTCTAGATTTAGGCACATCAGTTGTCTCCCTTTTAAATTTCCATTGTCTCATGTTAGATAACAAAAATAATGAATTTATTAATCCAAAACATGCTCATGTTTTCAAATAATCCGAAGTAGCAGGGGATGAAAATGCACTTCCCCCTTCTGTGTCTTGCCCCAGGGGGAATGAATTTAATGCACTCTTTAGTTTTAGTTTCAAAACATAGCGCTGAAGGCTCCCAAGGTAACCTCTGGACACATTTAATTAGAGGGTGTGTATATGGATTAGGAAACCTTTAAATTACAATGCAAAACAGAAGAACATCTTTTGCAGCTATAATCAAGAGAAAGGCCCCAGTACAGTGATCTCCTCCAATACCAACTCTAAGAACACTGGGTTCACAAAGTGATTTTTATTAACTAGACAAGCTCATGTGACACTTTCAGCTCATGATAAAAGAGAAACGTTAGAAAGCTGTTATTAAGCAGTCTCCTCACATTCAGTGGCTATCACTGTATCTCAGCAGCCCAAGTATATACTGAACAAAAGATGCCCAAATCAGGATAATCAGCACCTGTTTCTATGCATTATTTATGCACCCCTGTTTCAGAAAAATCACCTCAAACCTTGCACAACTTCAAGCTTGGTAGTCCCAGTCATCTTTCCTTATGTCTGATAATTCACATTTGTTCTGCTCAGACAAGCTTTCTATTATTACCCAATTTCTTTCACTTAATTTTACTTTATAAAAGTGTGAACAAAGATTACATATGCATGACTGAATTGTGGAAATGAAGCTAATTAAAATTTGCTGCTTACCATCAAAAGGGGAAAAGGGAGAGAGCAAAAGAGAGAGAGGACCCAATAGGATTAGATCTCCCCCTTTTTCCACACCAATTATAAAATGCAGAACACAGTTTTGCAGTTTTCAATATTATCTTTAGAACATACACAAAGTTTATTAACTTTCTAATAAAGAGCTGGTGCCACAAAGGAGATAGGGAGTAAAGAGAAAAATGTGGACACTCATAGACTGAGACCATTAAAAAAAAAAAAATCATACATAGGTTACTGGACTAAATAAACTACTAGCAACTATTCCAGAGATAAGTATTAAAATATCTACCATGGGTGATTATAAAAAAAAAAGTATATCTTCCTGGAGGGAGACATTTTCCCCAACTATATGTGCTTAATGCCTCTCTGTGGCATGGAAGTTAAGAGCTCACAGCTTTTATCCTGGTGAATTTGATAGCAATTTATAAATTTATGAATTGTGTAATGGTCTAATTTAAGGGAATTTGCTAAGTTTTCCTTGACTCCTTGTAGCATTGAGTTAATTTTTGTGGTACTGTTTTTCCCTGAGCAGTTTTGAAAGTTGATGTGGCCAGTGCAGTTGTACCTGGGAGAATACTGCAGGAAGTCCTTTCTGACCCAATTTGTTGTGTTCTCACACTATGGCTTCAGCCTCCAGTACCAAATAGAGTCAAAAGTGTTAGTGACAGAGATCACTGAATTGCTTTCTGAAGTTAGCCCACGTGGATGCTGCACACTGTGGCAAATCATTTGTCAGCCCCTTGGTGAGAAAACAGAGCATCCTAAAGTCACAGACTACTTGGGTACAGGGTGGAAGTTGGCTCTGCTCACCACCTGGTCAGCCACAGTTGTGCTTACCTGAACACTTGCAGTGGTGCAGTTGTTGGTCCAGAGAGATGACAAGTGGTGGGAGCCAGAAAGAGATCAAGGTGGAGTATGGATTGTTGTCATTGTAGTACATAAGGTGATTTTTCACTTGCAGAGGTAATAAAGCTGCTGTGAGCATCTGCCTCAGTTTATTCTCCAACAGTCTACAAGGTTTCCTGAGGGGCAGTTTGCTGTCTTGAGTGGTCCTTGGATAATACCCCAATGAAAAGTCTTTTGCAACAGAAGAAAGTGGAGTTTTATCATCCATTCTCTAGGCCATTATGTAAACTCACTTTCTACACCTTGTGTAGTAGAGCATCCAGCACTCCACCACGCCTGCAGGCTGCTGGCTGAGCTGAAGGGTGGGAGGAGCTGCAAGGCAGTCACTCTTTGGCCAGTTGCCACCTCATTAAAAGCCAAGTTCCCCAAACTCCTGATGAGGTTGGGCCTCTGGAAATGACATTTAGCACTAGTTGTAGCTGGAATGAGTCTTGGAAAAACAAACCCATTTGACAGATGCTGTAGCATTTTAGGTAAGTGGATTGTAGATGAACCTTCTCCAGCGTGCAGGGGTATCGTATTCCTACCGCCTTGCAAATGGACTTTCTTCCCCAGCTGTGCAGTGCCAGCATGTGGATTGGCTCAGGGTGCCCAGCCTGCAGAATCATTCTGTGGTTATTTCTCAATTACCATATAGGACGGGCGCCAGGGTGCTGTGATTGGCAGAGAGGCATTACCACACTTGCGGTATCTCTGCAGAATTATTTCTCGATAGCCGCGTTGCGAATATGCAAATCCACCCTAATAGGCTACGCTAATCACACTGCTCTGACTGGTTTCTGTTCTCAAATTGTTCAAGCTACTTGACAGGAACAAAGAAAATAACTTGGTTTCTTACTTCTTTTAGCTGAAAAACTCTAAAAACTTAAATGAAAGGGGGGGAAAAAAAAGAGAGCTATCTCAAAAGCAGAGAAAATGAGACCGTGAAAGGGATTAAGTTGTTGTGGGGTTTTTTCAGATAAAAACACATTGACTTTTTCTTCTTGCCAGTCTTTACCGTTCTCCATCTCAGCAAACCTCTTGTCCCTAGAATAGCTGTGATACCTTTGTCTTGCCAGTATTTGTTTAGAGAAAGTGAATCCTGAGCTTGTTCAATTCTCTTTGAAACACAAGGTAAACAAAATTGAGATTGCTCTTCTGTAGAAGGCAGCTACTCTGATCTGCACAGGCAGAGGGGAAAGTGCTGTGGGAATAAAAGGAAGAAACAATACAGGCAAAAGTGAGGCCTCCAAATGATTTTAAATGTTTTAAGAAATCAATTTGTGTGAGACAGCTCCTGTTGGCTTTTAAAAATATTTTTCATTAAAAGTTTAAATAATTAAAGACTGCATTCAGGCAGCATGAGGTTTCTCTCTGTTTTCTGAACTCTAACAAGCCTCTTCTTTACTGTTAAGATCCCTTCATATTCTTTTGGTGAGTTAGTCTTGAATTGTATTTTTCTTCTTTTGGAAGATTATGATGGTCGTTAATATTATAAATAAGTACAAGTGATTTGTGAAGTTTATTTCTTCTTAATTTCCCTATGAGTTTGGTTTTAGGCAATATAGTCTATGCTGCTCTGTTAACTGCTTGGCTTCTTTTCTTCTGGCAACATGTGAGACTGGGTTATGCAATTTGGGCAACGGATGCACTGTGTAACCTACATATCCATAATGAATTCTAATTAGATTACCTCTAGAAAGGTGACATATGGAAAGCTGCCATTTTTTATTTAACAATGTGCAGTGATACCTGCTGTAATGCCATCCTCTTGGAATATCATATTGTGAGTGTTTGCTTATTTGGACAATAGAAAGAGGAGTTTAAGCATGCTTCCAGGATACACAGTACTCCAAATCATTCTGTCTAAATAAAGAGACCAAAGCACTTCACCACTTTCAGGACATTTTACAAATTGGCAAGCAGCTTGAGGGGAAACTGTGGATGTGAGGCTCAATGGCTTATCTGAGACAGAGGAAACCTGTGCAGCACCTGAGCCTCCTCACTGATATGCTAGATTTCAGCTAACTTCCTCACAAGAGCTGTAGCATACTACAGAGCAAGAAATGCATTTACACAGCTGCTCACTAGTTGCTGTGGTTGTGTTATTAATTCATAATAACTAGACCACATTTACAGCACCAAGACATATCATTATTGTACTTAGTCATATCTGAAACTGTTGAACAGTACACCACCTGCTTTCTGATCGCCTTGGTAAATGAAAGATATCAAAGCTGTTCAAAGCCTTCACACCATTACAGCGTTGTCTGAAGTGACTCAAATGCACTAGGTCTGTGGGTTCTGTGATGAAATTGGAGTGCACTTTGCCTGGCAGGAAGGTGAAAGGGTTAATTTTCCACTTTTTGGAATAAGGAAAGATGCACTTCTCTCCGTCCCTTGTCATTGCAATAGCTGTTTGGACAGGCAGGACACTGGCTTTTTTGACACACGGAAAGAAGCTGATTAGACAGGCTGGGAAACACAAGTAAAATAAGTCTTCTCCTGAAATGAGGTAGTTTGGGTTTGCATCCTTTGGGAATGAGGCGCCAAAGGAAATGAGTTTATTCATATCCCAGGCCTGACAACTTCAACTTAAAACCAAAATGAACACTTAGGCTAAGCTTAGGTCTCAGCCATTACAAATCGACTGTATCGAACGTATTTCCTTAAATACCCACTCAGGCTGCCCTTTGTCTGAAGCACAATAGTACCAAAGCACAACATCTGGCTCAAGAAATCACCACTGTGAGCCTCGAGACACAATTCCCGGCACACTGAAGCAAATCTCATTTTTCTCCCTGTAACTAAAACTGCTTTGTCCAAAGAGGTGTTAATGGCTTCAAAATACAATTCAAAGCTCCCATTTAAGAGGACACTAACTCTTATGCCATAGTTTTAAGATGTCAAGTAAAACTGTTCTATGCAGTGTAGTTTTCCAACTCATCTTTTAACAGATGTTCATACTTTTGCATGTTGTTATGCTATTACGCTAGAAAGATTTTCATATTTCTTTCTCTGAACGTTGCATAAAGTTAGAAACCAGAAAGATCATCTGTAAAAATGCATCATCTCATAACCTGAATTCTCCATATTTTTTGCTATGAATCTGCAAAGTCAATAATCTCTGGAAACGGCTGTCACATGCAGGTACCAAAACACTGCAGTTCAGAGGACACACCTTTTTTTTTTTTTTTTCCCTAACAAGCCAGCTAAGAATCTAAAAAAAAAAAATCTGATGTTTCACTCTTGGTCTCATGAAAAAAAAATCTCTTAATAGCAAAAGTAAGCTTTACTGTTGCAAGGAGAAGCAAAATAATATCTCCTTGCTTCCTTGTGCCTGCCATCTCACCACCATGCACTTGTGTGCCCAGCTGAAAATCATTTTGCCTCTCTTCAAAACCCAGATGATGGCAGTGTTTTGACCTGCTTCTAGAGTCCTAGCAGCATGTCACCACAGCAAAGGCAGTTGTCACCCTGTCCTTTCTCATTTACAACAGATATGTGGTGTGAAGGCTCAGAATATTTTAAGGAACTTGTACATTAGTGTTATATAGTTCCTTCCTTTCCAGGAACTTCAGCAAATTCGATGTTAAATAGCTTGTAAAATAATGGGCAGTGTTTCACCTGTTACTGCAGTGGTACAGCTGCCTCTGACTAGAGCAGGACAGTTGCCATTACATAGTAACTTGTGGGTATAGGGGAGGACACATCTGGTTTCTAAAACAGTAATATCTATCAGATTTGAAATGTAGCCAGAATTCAGGGCTTCATTTCCTGTTTTCAGGGAAAATACTAAGTGAATGTGAGGAGTTTCAGCTCCAGGATATGTCATCACCACAGGATCTGTGAAACACTGAACCTTCAGTGACTGTCCAGATGAACCAACAGATTCCAATTACTGATTTGGGTTGTTCTCATTACTGCTCTTCTCATGCTGATGCCTATCACCAGGGCTTCCTGGGGCAGGTGTTCTGTGTTGCTGCATGCTGGGTGGGTCCTCCACCCCAGCACACAGCAGTCAGGGAAATATGAGAACACCTTGGAGGAAAATCTGTTCCTGAATGTTTTAGCCTGAAGCCTCACTCTCCAGATTAGCAGCCCGGCATCTTAAACTAGAAGCAACACATTGGATCTAATGCAAAGTCCCATGCACAGCAGATGCAGCTAAAGCATCACCATGCAGGTGACTGGGGAAGTGAGCCTGGAGAGCTTTGAGTCGCAACCTGTGGACAGGGGAGATAGTGTGGAACTTCTGGAGAGTCCTGTGGGGGGCTACAACGACAGTGAGGGGACTAGAGAAAAGAGAAGACTGAGAGGAAATCTTATCAATGCTTACCAATATCTAAGGGTCAGGTGTAAAGAGGATGAAGCCAGACTCTTGTCAGTGGTGTGCAGTGATAGATGGGGGCAGTGGGCATAGACTGGAACACAGGAAGTTCCATCTGAGCATGAGAAAAAACTACAGCGTGAGTGTGATAGATCACTGGAACAGGCTGCCCAGAGGTCTTGTGGAGTCTGCTTCTCTGGAGATATTCAAAACTTGCCTGAATGTGATTCTGTGCATTCTGCTCTAGGTGGACCTGCTTTAGCAGGCATGTTGGACTAGATGGTCTCCAGAGGTCTCTTCCAATCCCCACCATTCTGTGGAGATCTGGAGCAGCCCTGGAAGGATGTTTTGGCTGGGGAGTGACAAGAAGTGAAGGCTTAGTAAGGCTCTGCCCCATTTTGATGCACTGTGGACACAGCGAAACTGCTCCCAACCAGTCCCCAGCAGATCTGTGTGTCTCCTGCCCTCCACTGTGGCAATGGCACACTTCCCCACCAGCTTGGTATTGACTCACAGGAGGACTGCACTTTTTCTTCACTGTCATTGAAATGCAGAGGCAAATATTAACAGCGTAATGGGACTATTTGGCAATTTAGTACTATATTGGTAAATGTAAGTCGAGCAAAGGAAATATAAAATAAACAAATGTGAAAGTGAGCTGATCTAAATTTAGAGCATGCATTTAACCTAGGAGTTAGTATCTGAGTTGCTTGCAATGCTTGTTTCTGAAGTCCCTGATCAGTTTGTGTTCCTTGTTTGCTTTGAGTATGCAGTTGGGCTTACTTTTTCTGACTAACCATCTTCTAAAATTCTTCCACTAAACATGACATAGGAAGTAGCTGGTCACTGTCCTACAGATCCAAATCCCGAAACTAAACATAAAGCAAATAGGAAATGAGATCCCAAACTGCTTTTTCAATGGTGTTTTCACCTGTGTTTATGATGTACCATATTCTGTCCAAGTGGCTGTTAAAGTACAAACAGGACTACCTATCAGTACTTATATATGATCAATAAATCGTTATGAGTTCTCACGCTAGGTAAGCAGAGCTCTTCTGTTTTGGAAAAACCCAGAACCTTCTTTGTCTGGAGCAAACCTACTGCTATTATATAATTTTTGAAGCATGAATTATTTAAAAGTTAATCTGAAAATATTTTAGTTATCACTTTTTTCCTCTTTGCTTTCTGAAACTCTCATTCTCTTCCCCTCACTCTCTCCTCTTGATAATAGTTTCTGTCTTTGCTCCATGGCATAACATTTCTACTTAGAAAATATGTGCTTTAAACAGCTGTAAATGCCAACCTGCTGCCACAAGGCTCACTCTGACATCTGACACTGTCAATCCAGGATTGCCTGATGTCAGAGAAGGTCTTCCTCGGTGGAACGAAGTCCTGATTGATACCATCTTAAAGAAGATGTGTAAAATATGCCTGCAGCCCCTGGAGTACCGATTTTTCTCTGTTGACAAAAAGGGCTCCTAGCACAAATAACAGATGTAATATCTACAGCGTGGAGACAATATGTAAAGGGAAGTGAGACAAATCCAATCTTTGTATATATATCAGCTGATATATCCCACATGTTTTGTGAATGTTACTTTGATTGCCCAACTGTTGGGTGACTTTTCTTTGTTATTGTAGCTTCCAGTCTTAACTTCTCTTTGACTTAAGAGCTATCAGGAAGAATCATTGCACAGAGAAAAGAGCTAGCAATACAGAGTGCTCAAGAGTCATTAGTTTTGCAGGACATCCATTCAAATAGATAAAATACTTGGCTCTAGGCCAAAAGAAATAATTCTTCCAGGATGAACTTTGCCTGGTTTGCTCCTAAATAAACATTTGATAAGAACTAGAACTTATCTGGAGACATTATGCTAGAAGGATAGTCTCTCCAGATATTATCTCCAGATATTATGTGGAAAGAAGGAACTGGAATTTGTAAAACTACAAAGTTTTCCCTCAGACTTTTGTACTACCTACAAGGAGAAAAAAATGTCTAGGGAGAGAGAAACCTGGAAGTTAAGGACAGGAAGCTCTCTTAGGAAATGTTTTTCATGTAGGTGGCTGTAAGTTGTAGAATCAGTCTTGGGTTTTGTCTACATCTGACTTAAGTTTAAAAATGTATTTGCGAAATCTGCATGAGACTTGTATAGAAGTCTCCAAATAAATGATTGATTCAGGGATTCTTCAGCTGCAGAAGAAACCACATTCCAATTTTCAGCACCTATCTCCAGAAGAAATGCTTGGAGAGACAAAGACCACTTTTTCCCACAGAAAACTTGAAGTAGGTAGGATAGTACAGTTTCATAGAATGGTAAGGTTGGAAGGGACCTCAAAGATCATCTAGTTCCAACCCCCTGCCATAGGCAGGGACACCTCTCACTAGTGTAGGTAATTCAAGGACTCGTCCAACCTGGCCTTGAACACCTCCAGGGAGGGAGCAGCCACAGCCTTGCTGGGCAACCTGTGCCAGTGTCTCACCACCCTCACTGGCAAGAACTTCCTCCTAACATCCAGTTTAAATCTCCCCTCTTCCAGTTTAAACACATTGCCCCTTGTCCTGCCATCGCAAGACCTTGACAAGAGTCCCTCCCCAGCCTTCCTGTAGGCCGCCTTCAGATACTGGAAGGCTACTATAAGGTCATAGAATCATAGAATGGTAAGGTTGGAAGGAGACCTCAAGGATCATCTAGTTCCAACCCCTGCCATAGGCAGGGACACCTCCCACTAGCACAGGTTACTCAAGGCCTCATCCAACCTGGGCTCCTCGATGCCTTCTCCAGGCTGAAGAGCCCCAACTCTTGTAGGCTGTCCTCACAGCAGAGCTGCTCCAGCCCTCTGATCATCTTTGTGGCCCTCCTCTGGACCCACTCCAACACTTCCATGTCTTTCCTGTGTTGGGGGCTCCAGAACTGCACACAGTACTCCAGGTGGGGTCTGACGAGAGCAGAGTAAAGGGGCAGAATCCCCTCCCTTGCCCTGCTGGCCACACTTCTCTTGATGCATCCCAGGATTCGGTTGCTGTCTGGGCCATGCACACACACTGCAGGCACATGTTGAGCTTTTCATCAACCCAGAGCCCCAGGTCCTTTTCCTCAGGGCTGCTTTCCAGCCATTCACCATCCAGCCTGTACATCCTTCATGAACATCCTTCTTTCTTAGGTGAGGTAGATGTACACATGGTTTGGTGAAGGAAAGGCAATATAAGGGAGCAAATCAAGAGACATTCTTGAGGCCAGAGAATAATTGTTATCTTCCCTTTGACCAGGCTTGACAGACTTGTAGTAAAAGACTCCTATATGTGGAGGTTTCTCTCTTGTTTTGGTCTTAAAACGGCAAAGTCTCATGCTACCAACAGCGAGATCAAGCCTGACTGCAAGACTTGTAGGAACACCCACAGTGAAGGCAGCAGCTCTGGAGGTTATGTACTACTGCAGAAAAAACAAATGTCAGTATTTCATGTACGTACTCTATGCCTCTAACACCATCACATGATGAATCCAGTGAGAAGGAGCTGAAGAGCACTAGATGTGGTCAAAACAGCCATTCCCTTTTGTTAAGTGGAAATATATGCTCTTTTATTTGCTCACTTTGCTGTTATTGACTGAGATACTTTGCCTCCCACACTGAAAGGTTTTGGAATACCATATCATGCCTGTACCCTTTCCATGACTGTGCTGTGTAAAGCATCATTGTTTCATTTCCACTTTGATTGCAGCATCACTCATGGAGACTACTGTTTCCAAGGCATTCCATGTCTAGCTTTTAAGCAGTGAGAAATGACAGGTACAGCTTCTCAAACTGAGGCAAGGCATGTCCTTCCCAGGCAACTTGGGATATCTCCTTGAAAAATGCTCCTCTCTATATTCCTACGAGGAATGTAGGAAATGACTCTCAAGTGCAGAGCCATTTCGCTTTCTCCCTGGTTCTTCCCCCTTCCCTGTGATGTGCTCTTTTTAAATACTGAGAATAAGTGGGGGGAAAAGCACTCCTCCTCAAGTGCAAACCATCAATGTTGGTTCCCACAGCTGAAGGCATACTGTCTTGGCAAGACCTTCTTTTTGAGGAAGACTGCACCTGCTCCACAGCAAAGAGGTAGCTGTTGTACAAGATGGCAATGCTTAACCAAGTAGAGAGGTTCTAAACAATCCAGATGGATAATTTCTAAATATCCTAACCATCTAGATTAATTTTGTGTATTCTAACCTTTGGGAAATAAGTTATTATGAATTTCTATATATGTGGAAACTCTGGCAAATCACTGCTCTTTTTTTCAGTCATAAGCTTTTTGAGACCATTTGTGTTTCTAGTATGTTACAAATTGCTTAATAATTGTTTTTGACAGGTTAAACTGCCAGTGAGTATAAAAGAAAATAATCCCAAGATAGTGAGCTGAACAGTTCAGTGATTCTCTAACACATTACAGTATTGGAAAGCCTTGTGGAACACAGAAGACAGGAATCCCATAGACCAAGATTAGATGTAACACAGGTTAAAAATGAAATTTACTCCCTAGCCCTATAGCACCCACAGGAAACCAAAATTCTTCTGCAGAACTTTAAAACTGCAACATTAAAAAAAAATCAATCAAACAAGAAAACCTTCCACATTAGAACACCATGATTTTTATTAGTACCCTATGGAAACACTGTAATTTCTTTTTATCTCCTATGAGATCCTACCCATAAGGATTTCCCTAAATTATACTTCCTGTCCTCCAGTGTTGTGGATTAATAATGCTTCACTAATGAAGATTAAATAGCTCAAGAATTCTGTGATGTGTGCAAACAGCAACACTGTAAGGCAGGATTTGTATTCAGAACTGAGAACTTTGTTCAGTTTTCAAAAACCTGAAATTCTGCTGTAGTACTTCTCTAGGCAAAATGCAGCTGTCTCCAGTGGAAGTTGTGCTCTTTCATTCATAGGTTCATTACACTGAAGATCAGAACTGAACAGGTTAGTTGGATCCCATGACAATCACTCAGTGCCCCTGCAGTGAGTACATTTACTTCTATTTGGCTAGAAGATCTATAGCCTTGTTAACCTGAGCACTTCAAGAAATGAAGGCACCAACGTTTCTTTTTGTAGTTCCTTAAAAATGCAAGTGCAGATTCTCATTCCTGCTTGTTTGATTTTTGCCTCCAGACACTAGTTTTTATTGTGACTTTAAGTTAAACAGTCCTTAAAAAAGTAGTTAAAGTCTGTTAGTACCTATGTATTGTCACCTAAGTGTGGTGGTCTTCCTGATGATTGGGATAACAATCCCAAGCACAAATACAGGCTGGGTGGGGAATGGCTGGAGAGCAGCCCTGAGGAAAAGGACCTTGGGTCTGGGCTGATGAAAAGCTCAACATGAGCCTGCAGTGTGCACATGCAGCCCAGACAGCAACCGAGTCCTGGGCTGCAGCAAGAGCAGCGTGGCCAGCAGGGCAAGGGAGGGGATTCTGCCCCTTTACTNCCTGATAGCAAGGTGCCACCTCTGACCCTCTAGTCATATTTGTTTGTTGTTTACCTGAAACCTAGCTTTTACATCTTTTAAGTCAAGGTTTCACATCAAAAAAGCATTACTGCATTTATTCTCTCTAGGATGGTACATCTGAGAGATACTTTCTTAGTCCTATCAACTGTTCCTCAGCTTGTGCTTCTTTCTCCCTCCTGCTACAGCAACATGTAACAAGTTCAATGCAACAGTTGGCAAGTTGCATTGAATTTCACTTAGTCTCATAAACATCTTTTAAGTTCTGTTTTCCAGGAAATTATCTCTTCTGCAGATGTGTCCTTTGTAGTTTTTCTTCTTGAAATGGTTGCTTTTTGTGCATGGGCTCAGATTATCAAATAACCTGTACAGTAAAGTGGGGTACCCTACCCTCATCCTGCAGTATGGCCCCAGGCTTTAATTGATGCATCTGGATCATTGATGAAAATGTCCAGTAGTTTCAGATGCTGTTTGAAATACATCCAATTTTTTCCCATTCCCAGAGGGGATGCCTGGCTCCAACCCTTGATTAGCCCTAGCTGCTCAGTCAATCTGCCACAGTTTGTTTAAGGTTCCCCTAGAAACCTCCCTAGAGCACTTTCAGAATTCAGTAATAACTGCCAATATCTCCTTTTGGAGATCTATCCATTAACTAATTTTAAATGCATCTTTCACTGGAGCTGTAGAATGCAAAATTTTTCATTAGAATATAAGGAAAATATTATCAAAGTCCACACAACCCCCATTATCAACACATTTATAATCTCATTCAAAATCAGGTTTGCTGCATAAGCTGTATTTTTTCAGAAAAATTGCTCTGATGAACATTTATTATATTTCTGTCCTTTGAATCTCTATCATTTAAATCCCTTATTAACTTTTCCATTATTTTGCCCAGGACTGACATAAGGCTGAGAGTAGAGTTTCTTACCCATGTCAAGTTTTTTATGCCTTTGGAATGTGTTATTAGATGAGCTATTTTACCCCACATTTCCTGATTTTAAAAAAGCATCACAAGGCCAGGGATGTCCTTTAAAAAATCCTCTTTTCAGTTTTGTAGAGTGCAAGACATCCAAGTCCGCTGGTTTAATTTGTTTCACTCTTTCTGTGATATCAACTAGGAAACGTCATTGAACATTGCTGAATTACAGAATCACAGAATACATCCAGTTGGAAGAGACCTCAAAAATCATCCAGTCCAACCTTCAGCTCTACACTAACCCTAAGCCATGTCCCAAAGTACCAGGTCCACACACTGCTTAAACACCTCTGGGGACAGTAACTGCATCACTGTCTGGGGAAGATCATTCCAATGTTTGAGAACCTTTTCAGTGAAGAAATATTTCCTAACATCCAGCCTGAACCTCCCTGGTGCAGCCTGAAACCATTTTCTCTAGTCCTGTTGCTTGACACCATGGAGAAGAGGCTGTCCCAAACTCTCTCCAACCTCCCTTCAGGGAGTTGAAGAGAGTGATGATATCTCCCCTCAATCTCCTCCAGACTGAACAACCCCAGAGTCCTCAGAGACTTCTTGTAGGTCAGGTGTTCCAGACTCTTCATGAACCTCACTGCCCTGCTCTGGACATGCTGCAGCACCTTAATGTCCCTTTTGTAGTGAGGGGCCCAGAAACGAGCACATTACTCAAGATGTGTGTGATGAGATATTAATAACTGGTTATGAATTATTAATAATAACATCTCTGAATATTATTTTTTATTATTAATATTAAAAAATCCGGGGGAAATTCCCTCAGATTCTTTGGATTTTCAGTCGACAGGAAATATTTGCACAAAGGGTATTTATTAACACTGAATTAAACAGTTTAAACAATCAGAACTTGGAAAAATAGGAACGTGAAACAGGAAAAATTCTAACTGTGCTTCAGAGGCTTAGCATTAACCCTAGCACATGGTACTCATGATGCCTTCGATCCCTGAGTAAGTTTCCCGTATAAAAATGCTTCCAAAACTCATGATAATGATCCCGCTGTAAAATACAAAATATTCCAAGCAGAGGGGGGGAAGAGAGAGTTGCTGCTGAGCTAGCCAGTGTAAGCTGCAAACACCTGGCCACTGCGATTCCCAGTCTTAATGAGCCGCTAAAGGGTGCTGCAGAGAGACAATCTCTGTAGACAGCTCGTGTAGCAAAGGCTGCTGTGTAGAAAAGGCGTGGCTTCTAAATCATCCCCCTTAAACAGACCAATTTGAAAGTTAAACTGGCCTATAGGCATTTAGCATCCTTGTACTGCTCAATGCATTTAAAGCTTCATGCCTCGTGTGACCACGCAGGCACGTTGAGGGGGCTGCACTAGACACCTGACACATGGTGCTAAGCTCCTAGCCCCAAGGCTTTGTTTTGCTCAATCTACTTCAACTTTCAGACCCTGAACAGAAGGAGGATGAGCGAGGGTTTAAACCAGCCTGGCAGGATTTATGCCCTTCCAGGACAATGTGGCCTCACCAATGCTGAGTGTGGGGAGACAATCATCTTACAAACAAATTTGCTCTCTTCACCTGTTAACAGCCTAACACTTGAGTAGAGTCTGAAGGATTTGGCTGAGATGTGACTGGAAAATTCCACTGCATCACATGGCTGCATTTACTTTCTAAGCTCTTCTTTTCTCTACCTGCATAGTAAATCCTACTACAATCAACTGCAATAATTCTTTGACAGGTTTGAGTCCAACCCCAGCTGAATTATGAATGAAAAAAATGGTATGAGCTTTCCAGCTCCCCCACATCTCCTTACTATTCCTGAACTAGAAGTAGGAAGGCAGTAACTGGAGGAGATGAATCACTTCCTTTTGCAATTTTAGAAAACTGATGTATTAGCACTGATGTAGACTTCTTGTGAGTTTTTACTGGTTTTGGTAGGAATGCAGAGAAATACAGGTTATGGATGCCAAATTTCTACTTTTCATAGAATGGTAAGGGTGGAAGGGACCTCAAGGATCATCTAGTTCCAACCCCCTGCCAGTTCCTAAACTGCTCCTAGTTTGACATATATTAAATCATATACTGAGGTACAAGTGGGCAATCTGTGCCCAAGAACTGCACTAACGCTGTGTGGGAAGATTCTTCTCTGTGTTCTGTTCTGATTTAGGGCACTTATAAGGACAGTCATTTGCTTCTGCATCGATAAAGAATTAAGACTTTTGGGTTCTGCTGAAATAAACCTGCAGTCTTCATACTGTGATTTCAGGACAGACGTAGCAAAGCATATAACAGTGTTCTCCATTTTACCTTATTTGAATAGCTAGCATAAGTATGTTGCCAGGAAAAGTCTGTCTGTTTTTAATGGTGCACAGGCTGCATTTTGATCCTGAATGCTCATATTGGACTGGAATGCCCAGAGGATGGTGTGCAAGTGTCTGTCATTTATAATAAAGACACAAAAATGGCAAAGCTGGATTTTGTGTTCAGGAGTAGATTTCCAAACAACATACTTTGTACTGTGGTCATGTTTCAGTGCTGAGCTGTATAACTTATCCTACAGATATCATTGCACACTCTCAGATCACTGTGAACTCTGGACATTGATAGAAACATTTCATTAAGTTGTTGTAATACATTGCTACTGTGATGAAGCTCTGGAAGCAGAATTGATTTGGCTTGAATGTTTGAGTAAGATATTTCACAATGACTTCAGAAGTACCTCCACCGTAAAAATTGCATTTAAAAAAAAAATTAATTTCAAAGCCCAGACTTTAAAGGGAAACAAAAGTTGGTTTTCTTTGGAGAGCTTGAACTCAAAGCTTGTCAAGTAAGAACTAAAATTTATTGCCTTGCTGGGACTGTCAGGGAACGGTATGACAACAGATACTGGTGTCAGAGCAGCTTTTTGACAAAAAGGCTGTGCTGCAACTCCTGTTGCTAAATATGAGAGACAAGAGCTAGAGGCAATCACTCTGAAACAGGTGAACTGCCACTTGGACTCACTATAGCAAGATGCAGACCAAAAGCTGGTCTTGTGCAAGATTCACCACGGGGCCAGTTATAACAGTATCAGTCTACAAGTGCAAGTAGCACTTGCTGCTAAGGCTAGCTCCACTCTGCCACAACTCTAACTGCTGTAAAAGTTGATTCCACCATTGGGCATACCAAGCCTCTTTCCCAGGCTTGAGTCTCAGCTTGATTTCCTCTGTCGTTACCCACAGTTAGGACTTGGGTGCTGTAGCTATGTGGAATTACAACTAAAATAACTGCATTCTCTCACTGATGCCAGACAGGATAGGACAGTAATAAGCACACATTTGACTTTGACTTATATTGGATTAAATTTTTAACATAATGTAGCTACATAACTGAGCCATAGCTTTGTAGATGGCTGCAAAATTGGTAGATGTGAGACTAAGTTTGTTCTGCTTTTTTTTCCATCTTCATGAGTCAATCTGATTAGTCCACAGCACTGAACTCTTTCTTCTAAGTTAAGGTAGAAGGAGGAAGAAAGAGCTACTGCTGTCCTCTAGGGACATTTGGCTGGTCATGTTAATGCTGGCAGTTTCAATTATCCTTATTTGTTTTACCCATCTCTTCCATACTGCAGAAACCCTGAGCAACTCCGTAGAGAAGGAAAAGCAGACTGGGAGCAACACACATCTAGTTTTCCTACAGAACAGCAATATAACCTTAAGTAAGAATATGTAGATTTAATTAAATAACCTGCTAGGAAAATATACATTGTCTGTACTCGAATTTGGATCCATACAGCCTCTGAAGAGTTTAGCAAATTGTTTCTTTCCCGTTTGTATGTGCGTATGAGTGGTCAGCTCCATTGGCATTTGCTAAGACTGCTGTTCATTTCAGATAGTTCTTGCCATTTGAGCCCTGGAAAAACCTCACTTTTTGTGACTCTATGAAGTATTATTTAAAAGTCAAAGAGTTCTGGTTACCTGGCAACCTATAAATGAGGTCTTTGGAAAAGGAATCTGAAAGGAGGGACCTACTGAATATCGGTCTTATTTCTACATTGTAAATGAAGCTATCTCACAAAAGGTGTCAAATGTAAATGGATCTTTCCATTCTGGGACTAGTTTATAGTTAGGAATATTAACAAAATGCAAAAATATAAATGTATTGATATGAATAAATAAAGATACTAAGCCTTTTCACTATCCTGGCCCTGCCTGTAACTTCAACTGAGCTGCAAAAAAACCTCCATCTCTCTTTGAAAGCCTGCGTTTAATTAATTTAACTTGTGCAGCCAGGCCATTGCAATTTTCTCCATTTTAGGCTTCAGCCCTTCACTGAGAGACTGCCTTGACTTTCCATCAGAGATCCATCAGAACCTCAATACTGGCATCTATCCATTAGCAATACATTGAGAAAACATTTTTATTTTAATTGCTCCTGTAATTTGGAAGCATGACCTTACTCTAGATGTGAGCTAAAGAACATTATTAGCATTAGAGAAAGCAAGACAAAAACTGAAGAGTGAAATGACAAATAGACCTTTCTGAACTGGGTGATGAGCCTGGGCATGAAGGTTGCTCTTTCCTCTTGCCATTGCTTACTAAGCACGGGAGGAAGCTCGGGCTGTTCTCTGCAGGTGCAGCAGCAGCACCACACTTGCAAGCAGCTGAACACATCTAGCACACAGATGTCTGATTTGTTATTAATATTATTCCAAATGTATATTAGGTGGGCTGAGATATAATCTAAGATTGCATCCAAACTGTCTTCTAAGGCATAAGATAATCAATAAGAATTTCTTTTTTGTTATGGATCCTGTTCCTTCTTCTGTCCCTTAAAAACTAAAGAAAGAAAAATTAAGGAGGGAAAAAAGAAAAAAGGAAAAAAAACCCAAACAACCCTTTTCTTAAAACACAGAACAACAGATTGAAGCATCACAGTTGATGTAGTTCTATAGCACATCAAAGATTTGATTATCTCTAGAAGTGCGACGGCTTTTGAAGTTAATAAACATTTAAACCTGCCATACTGTAAAATGACCTTATTTAACTGTGGATCAGACCCTACTTAACAGCTAGTGCCTATAAAGAAGGGTCTTGAAACATGTTTAAATGTTTCTTTTCACAGCTCCTATCAACAGTTACCCCCTCACCCTCCCACAAAGGTGTCAGTTCTCTCTGCACTCCTGGCTGAGTGCACCGTAGGATGCCAGGCGTCAGACAGGACTCCGTGTTCATACAGTTACTTCCCATTGATATAAGCAATGAGGCAGAAATGACAGAAGCTAGAGACACCACTCACCTGCCTGGTAAATTCAGCAGGTCAGAGTAGGGTGGGATGCCAGCAATCCCACATTGTTCCCAAATCCCACATGCTCTTATGGAAAGAACTGTAAAGCAATTAGATAAATTTTCATGTGTTCCTTTTGAATTATATAGCCTGATGGGTAAAAGTGCAGGTAAATAGGCTGGAAGGGGGGAAAAAAAACCCTGTGTGGCTTAACCCCACCTGTACCAATATCCTTCGGAGTGTTTTGGAATAATATAGAACAGGTAATTCAAAAATGAAGCTTCTTGCTGCTACTTAATTTTTACTGTGCAAATGAGAAGAACAAAAACGCTTTGCAGTGGTGCAATCAAAAATCATTCTTCCTAGGGTTTCTTCTTTGAGGACAGCTATAGAAGTTCCTGTGCTGGAAGATTCTGACAAGAAAGAGGACTGTTGTAAGGTTTGCTAGCTACATTACAACAATAGCGAGTTCATCAATACAGACAGGAAAAAGATCCTCTACAGCTATTGTTTGTTATACAGTACTTTCATTCCTGGTAGGGAAAGAAAACTACAGCACCTTGTGGCAGAGTAATTACAATAATGACAGACTTCATTTTTACATCCCCCCCAAAAAATCCAAGCCCTGAATCAAAAGCTGTTTTTCCACAGAAATGTCACTTTCCAGAAATATCATAAACGCTTTTTGGTGACTGAGAACTGTAATCTGAATCCATGACAGCAACAAGAGTACTGGCCTGGGTTCCATTATTGGTGAAAAGATGGGAAACAGCCAGATCACTGCTGACAACTTGAAAGCTTAGCAAGAGATAAAGCAGAGTACAATGGGTTTTCACAAATCACAAGGTTCACAGTGATAAAAAAAAAAAAAGTTTTATTTACTGATAAAGAAAGAAATAAAATTTTCCTAATCCCAAATCACAGGCTGTACTCTAGCTGGATGCATGAGTCGGATCCAGGAAACACAAAAATACTCAGGAAAGAAAATAATCACATTTGAAATAGGTACAGACTACAGAAGTAACAAGATGAAAGTCCACCAAGGATCATGCACAAATAGAAGAAAACCTGAGCTCTGTATCTGCTGGAGAAAGTCCAGTGGAGAGCTATGAGAATGATTGCAGGACTTGAACTAAAACTAAGAGACCTGAGGCTGTTTAGTCTCAGTAAGAGAAGGCTGAGAGGGGATCTTAACAAACATCTATAAAGATCTCCAAGGTGTGTTTCAAGATGGTGGTCTCTTTTTGGTGGTGCCTAGTGACAGGATAAGAAACAATAGGTATGATCTAGAACACAGGAAGTTCCACTTCAACACAAGGAAACACTTCTTTATGGTGAGAGTGGTGGAGCACTGGAGCAGACTGCCCAGAGAGGTTATGGAGTGTCCTTCTCTGGAGATTTACAAAACCCATCTGGGTGTATTTTTGTGTGGTCTGCCCCTGCTTTAGCAGGGGGGGTTGGACTCGATGATCTTTAGAGGTCCCTTCCAACCCATAACTTTCTGTGATTCTAGGACTATTTAGAGTTACATTCCCAAACCCAAAGACCTTCCTTAAGATTCTTGTAGCTGAAATCAGTTAATTTTAGCAGATGCCCATAGGTAGCCCATGCAGTATAATTAGTCATTTGGAAACAGGAAAGAAAGGGAAAAAAAAATAAATTCCATAATGATTGTTTTAATTTTCCTAAGACAAAAAACAAAACAAAACAAAAAAGCATAAGCAGATTCAACAAGCATATATTAAATACCATCAGGTAAACTTCTTCACAGTATTCAATCTAAAGATTTAACAGAATGCCGTCAGATGCCTAGAATGTAGTACCATGCACCATGCAGTGCAATAATTATGCACAATTAAAGCCTACTGTGCAATTTTGTTAGCATAAAAGCTCACTGACTCATACCAATTGGAAAATCTAAACCGACCTGCTAGAGAATCACTTCCCCCAATTAAATGCCAATTCACAATTTCATCTCTATGGCCAAAATACATTTCTCACTTTGGGCTGATCTTTTCACGGTTGTGGTATTTAAAGCTCAAGCTCTGACAAAGTGAATGAGAAAGAATTAGCATTAAAATAGCTTAGAAAACACTTCCATGTTTCATTTCTAGGAAATGCTCTCCTTGTTCCACTCTTGGAGTCTCATAATAGGTACTAAATAATTAAGGCCATCATGAAGGTTTGTAAGAAATCTCTGAAATACAGGAAAGCTTTGTTCACACTGTCTGAGAACGAATGGTGCATACTCATTTCTTTGTATGAAATACACAGTGTTTAAGTGCATGCTTACATTTGGTATTTGATGCCTGACAATTCCTTTAGCCCATACACTTACTTGGAGCAATGATTTTATAGAAGTGAGATGAATATGGTTCCTTTGCAGAGTACACGACAAAGAGTAAGAAATGTAAAGACTTCTGTTTTAAAATTAAGAAATTAAAATTAATCTTAAAATTTAGAAATGTAAGACTTCTAGTCTTAAAGTAAAGGTAAAAGTACTTGTGAGAGCCAGAAATTTACAGATTCTAAAACTTACTAAAAGGCACTGTGATGGGAGCTGGAAAGGAAGAAAGCCCATAAGAGCACACGGGTATTATAGCCTCTTTTAATAGATCCACCATAGATCTCCAGGTGATGTATGAAAAGAGATATAAATATATGTACTCATATTTCCCAAAATAGTGTCTCTTATACCTATCTTTGAAGGAAGTGTTTTCCCACTGGCTTCAGTAAGGTTATTAATTCATTCTTTGTATGTTTGCACAACTGAGGCCCAAGGGATCCTGAACACCACTGCTCTTGCATGGATAAAAGCTCATAAAGGCACAGTTGCCGGCGATGATGAATATTGTAAATTTTTTTGTACAAAAATATTATTAGCTCTATGGTGTAAGGTCCAAATTACACCTAAAATACATATACAAGACATGTCTTAAACACCTACCTGAATACCCACCTTGCCCCCCAGCCCCTTCACCCCCTCTTCCCTGGTGGAAGAAGGAGAAACGCAGACAAAAGCCTTGGCACCTCTCAGTCTACCACAGAGACACCATATTTGATCTTATTCTGCAACCTGCTTTGTTTCTGGTAAACACAGGTTAGATGCTGGGCATGTGCATCTCCCTTTTTTGGTGAAATAACTTAGGATTGGTTCCAGGAGTGTTTTTATCTGTTGCTGTTGGTCAAAGACACTCGTCAAAATGCTTACAAACCTGGCCGGCTTGTTTGTTTGCTGCTGCTTCTGCCTCTGTTTTGTCCGCTACCTGTTTGCTTTGCTTCTCAAGTGTAGCTGGGCACTTGTCTCCCCCACGAACGGCAGACCAGACCCTGCTTATTTTCTGCACTGAGCAAAGGGACTGAAACGACTTGCACCGTGCTGGGATACAGCTGCCCATTTGAGCGCCACCGATCCCGAGTTCGTTTGACTCTGGCCGAGTCTAGGTGACAACCTAGCAACGGCCTAGCGACGAGTTGCGACACCGCCAGCCCGCTGCTCCAGCCCGAGCGCCGATTCCTTTGCTCTACACAGCACCCGGTCGGACTGCTCCAGCCCGGAAGCCTGGATCCTGCTTCGCCCAGGCGGCTGACCACTCCGATGACCGCTTGAGAGCCACGGAGGCTTTGCCTCACGTCCGTGGATCTTAGACGTAGCAACAAAATCCCACCACATCATCACCACATGGAAGGCCATCACATGGCTGGGACTATATTTTGCCTTGTTTATGCTTCTACATATATTTTTGGATTATAAATATTGAGACTCTGACCAGTGAGTAAACTAGCTCTCTTTTCTGAAGTTTGTGAAAGTTTACATTTAGCCTTTAAGCTGCAGTTTGTGCTGCAGGACTCTCCAGTTGTTTAAATTCTCTAAAACCTTTCCTAAAATCATATCAATCTGATTATACATACACGTTCTGCAAAGATAGTTTTACCAACCACAGAGTAGAATCTCTGTAACTGTAAATAAGTTTGGAGATGTTTTCTTTATATATATTTAATAAAATATGTAATAATTTTATATTGGCCTCATTACAATTCACTTATAACCCAGATTCAAACCCCTCCTTAGCAAGATCTAAATTTATCCAAATAAATATTACTAATATTACCAAGATCTGTATTCTGATGAGTAGAAAGCCAAAAGAGAATGGACCAGAAAAATCAGTAGAATAAAGATGTTATGCCAAGATTAAAAATAGATTTTTGAAAGAATATAGTGATTACAGTTAGTAATTTATCAATCTCTTTGTTGTATCTAGAAAAGATTTTTTGTTAGGCACCCACATAAAGACAAACTCAACACAGTTTGCTGCTTCTCCTGACTTGTGTTCATCAAGAGCTCCTTAGATAGTATGACACTGTTCAGATCTCATCAGCATGATATTTGAAGAATCATAGAATCAACCAGGTTGAAAGATACCTCCAACCTCATCCAGTCCAAACTATCACCCAGCCCTAGCCAATCAACTAGACCATGGCACTAAGTGCCTCATCCAGTCTTTTCTTGAACACCTCCAGGAACAGCGACTCCACCACCTACCTGGGCAGCCCATTCCAATGCCAATCACCCTCTCTGTGAAGAACTTCCTCCTAATATGCAGCCTCGACCTCCTCTGGCACAACTTGAGACTGTGTCCCCTTGTTCTGTTGCTGGTTGCCTGGGAGAAGAGACAAGCCCACACCTGGCTACAACCTCCTTTCAGGTAGTTGTAGACCAGCAACGAGGTCACCCCTGAGCCTCCTCTTCTCCAGGCTAAACCACCCCAGCTCCCTCAGCCTCTCCTCACAGGGCTGTGCTCAAGGCCCCTCCCCAGCTTTGTCGCCCTTCTCCGGACATGAAGAAGTTCTGACCAGACACAGAAGCAGAGCTGAAATAACCTGAAATACTATCTCCATCAGCTTAAGCAACCCACATACCATCAGGGAAATGGATTTTTAATTCCTGATATCGTCCTCTCTCCTTTTCCTTCTCTAAATTGCTCTTCTTAATGTTTTCCCTTCTCTCTAATGAGAATCTGGCTTAGGCAGCTAAGCCTGTGTCTTTGGTAACTGGAGGCCAGGAGAGAAGCTTCGAAAAGCAACAATATAATGCAGCCTTAGCTGTCATGCAGACTTCAGTCTCTGGGTAGCTAAGACTATCTGCTGTCTCTCTAACTCTTCAGCTGTGAGGCTGCAAATGAAAATTACCTCTAGACAAGAATTTTTTTTTTTGCTTTGCTGTTCTTCATGATTGTTTTATTTCGTTTTCAAGAAAGGTAATTTCCAGAGCATCAGCAACTGTGTCCATTTGAATTAACTTTCTTCCTTATGCAGAATAGCAGTTTATACTATTGCTAATGCTACCTGAAAGAGCATCACTTTGTGACGGACATGTTCTTCCTTAGTAAAAAGAAGACTACACAAAGATGTGTGTTATTGCTCGGTCATTTTGTGTTTAATGCTCTATATTTCAGGTCCTTTAGCTCCCCCCTTTGTATCTTCAAAAAGTTTTACTAAAGTAAGAGGTTGCTGCAGTTGGACAAAGAACCCAAGATCTCTTCCTCAGAACATCATGATCCGTGGATCACGGACTCCTTACATTGGAGCCATTAAGTCTGGTTTGCTTTCAAAGTCTACATATTCAATTAAAAATTATAAATGTTATTGCATTCAGGCCCAGCTTGAAAGACAAGGCACTGTTCTGCAAGAAAGGATGAAAAAGAGGGTTTGAATTTTAACATTTAGTATGCATTTGCATGTTGCATTTCAAATTGGAGAACAGCAGACAAAAATTCATTGTTTGCCACTAGAAATGGCATGTTTTCGGACACTGAGCTCTACTCAGGCAGTCAGAGATCACGAGTAGGAGCAACATGGCAGGGCAGGGAGTGATCTGCCATCCATTTGTCTCTGCTCTGTGATCCTCAGGCTGGATTGCTAGCTGAATTGTCCACTCAGAACATACTTCATCCAGGAAATACCTTTCCTCTTACATGCCCTTGCAGGAGGTTAATCCAGCGAGGTACTATTGACTGCACCCAGATTCAGAGCTAAGTGTTCAGGGACAGAGGCAATCTCTCTGTCTGCAACTTTCAGCCTGAAACTTCAAATATTTCCTTAAAATTTCTACCAGCAACCCACCAAACATCTGACCAAGCCAAGCAAAGTCATGCTGCCATCACCAGAGCAAGAGGTGCTGGGGATGAATTCTCACATATCACAAAGCAAGCAGATCACCTGCAAACTCCCCACAGCAACAAAACCACACCAAGGCAAAGGCACCGCAGGGCCTATGGGAGCAATACAGCCCCAGTCCATGAGGGCAGGCACGTACTAAGCAAGCAGATCAGTAATTTGTTTTTCTGAGCTTATTTACACTGTCAGGTTGATGAGCCCAGCATGCCAGCTGCGTGGGATCCCGCTCAGGGCAGTGGAGAAATGAATTTAGTTGGCCTTACGTAGGCCGCACTACCATGTCCAGATGAAACAAAGACAGTCTGTAGAGACCACATAAGTAGATCAAAATGAAACAGCACCAGTATGAGCTTATGTTAATAAGATTATGATTTCAAGACCATATTTTGACAGGCCTTTGAAAGTCATTTCGTGTCATTTAGGCAACAGGCAAACCACTTTGTCCACGCAATCCCGTGGGTATGCAATTGTGACTACAAGGCCACTGAAGGACAAGGTTAAGGGAAGACACATGGAAAGATGTTTCTTCATGGAGGAAGAACAAACAAACAGAAGCTTAGCCAACTTCTGAGCTCCAGACTGCTTTAAGTCCCCATACTCACACAGGTCTGTGGCAGCAGCTTCTGGAGTCTCCTTGGCCCTCCTGGTATCAGCAAGATGAGTCGCAGCCACTGGGTCTCCCTCTCCATCAACACCACAGTCCTCCAGGAGTGCACCGGATTCGAGAGCACAGCTCAGAAATGCTGCCACACCTCTGGGAGGTGAGGGTGGGACTGCCCCACACCAGACACAGCCGGTTCCAGCTGCCTCTGGCCTACACTCACCAGGAGGCACAGCTGAGCCCATCAGCAGCACAGGTGGCACCTCTGTGAAAAGTAATTAAGAAAGAGCAAAATGCCCCAGAGGCAGGGAGGAGAGAGAAAAAACAGTAAGCCCAGTGAATGCCCAGGGCTGGGAAAGAGGAACAGGAGGCGCTCCCATTGCCCAAGCAATTAATTAAATGAATTTTCCCCAAGTTGAGGCTCTTTGGTCCACAAGGGTGATTGGTAAATGATCTCCCTGTCTTTTCCTTGATCCATGAGCTTTTCATTCTTGTTTCCTTCTCTGGTCCTGTTGATGAGGGGAGCAAGAGGGCAGCTGAGTAGACACCTGACATTCAGCCAAATTCAACCCACATCATCTGCCTTGTGCTGCATCAAGACACCTCCAGCTTTCCACGGGGAAAATTGTCTACATGAAGAACTTAAAACAGTGGGTTTGAACTCCCAGAAGCCTCTCCATCCACAAACGTTGCTGGCAGTGAACTCCAGCTTCTCACTCCCTCGTCTCCCTCTGATGTTTAAACCTGAAAGGCTGAGCAGAGCTGTTAGGATCCGGCACCTTCCTAAGCTTTCTAGACTGCCTAGTGTGGCACAGCTTGCTGGTGTGTGCACACTGCCTGACGTCTCAAAGAACACAACAACAAAAATCAGACAGCACGTGAAAATGGGACTAAGATACAAGGATGCATTTATTTCCATTTGGCAAAACAGCCCATGCATCTAAGCCCTTCAACATCAGTCAATATTACACCTGATTACTTTGTTATTCCACCTTATATACCTAGAGCTGTTTTCTAACGTGAATTTTGAAGACACACTTCAGTATGATGATCCATTAATGCAACACAGGCATCTGACTGGCCATGTCTTGCTATCTGTAAGGCCAAGGAGAACTACTGAGCTGAACACCAGATAGTGCATCAGCTATCTCAGGTTAGGCTTCCTGCATTTATCTTGCAATTGCCTGAACATTTGAATAATTGTGCATTATACAGTATTACTATTTAGATAAATCAACTCATACAGTGTATGTTAGAATGTGATCTCAAGTTGATAACTAAGCACCTGAAGAGTGAATCAGTTTCCTAATTTTTCAGCATACTTCACTACAAGGTTTCTTTGCCTTTCTTTCACTTAGGACAAGCGATAATTGAACTGAGTGAATAAAGCTCGTACCTGAATACCAGACCAGTCTGCTAGCCTGGAAAATCCTATACTGCTGTTTGAGCAAGATGGATATTTACAGGCCATTGACTAGAGCCAAGGGGTTCAATTAATTGTATATCATTGTCTCAAGCAAAGAACTTTTACCACCCCTGGATTTAAAATAAGAGACTACCAGTAAAATAGCCGTGAATAAAACTAGCATTATTTCAGTCTGCACAACTGATTCTTGAAAGAATGCTCTGCAACTGGAAAGTCAAAAGGGTAGCAAATACCTATTTACTTTACAAAAGGATCAAGACTGGTGCCATAAGAACCACTTTCTACACAAACCTCAACAGTATTAACTAGAGTAAAGGGTAGCCTGCCCTTTTTCTCTCCTGGCATGTTTTGTTAAGCCATGTCCAAAAAAATTGTAACAAGCCTGTAGTCATTAAAGTATTAAAACTGAGAAGCTATGTACCTGAGCTACTAAATGATTAGCATTACATAATTATTGCAACATGAATATAATTAATTTTTTTAACTATCTTTTGAAAGAATAACTAAAGACATCATTCCAAGTACAGTGCAGAGAAGAACAGAGGCAGTGAGTAGGAAAGAAAGAGAAAGATAAATTTTAAAACTCTGTATCACATTCAGGGGGGTGGACTCACTATATTAAAGAATTAATTCATGTGATCCACATTGCCTTATGCAGCCAGCAAGGAGAAAGACAAACCTCTGTTCCTCCTCACTTTCTCACTCCTCACTCTCTCACTTTCACTTTAACAATGAGCCCCAGGTATATCTTCCCTTCTGGTCATATAAATTTTAATTTGCTGGGGAAAAAAAAAAAAACGTGGAAAAGTTACAAGATCAAATACACAGAAAATAAGTACCACAATGGCCACATTTAGAGACAGTTACCTACTGTGGGTTTAACTGCAGATTATCCTTTAAAATCAGCTTTTTTTTTAAGCAGATGTAAATTAGCACAGTACCATTCAAACAAATGGGGCCATGACTTTTTGTCCCGCTTGATGATCTATCCTGTAACATGTTTTTTGTTCACCTGAACAGAGACACAGTGGGATGCCTGTGAGCTCAAAGTTTTAAGTCAGTGTTCACAGCAGGTAGATTTTCACACCACACCTGCTGAGATGTTTCAGCTAACCTGAATTCTCTAAAAGTCCATTTTGTCTGCAAAAGAAAGTGGGGGAAAAAAAAAATCCCAATACAGCAGAAAATTAATGAAGGGGGGAGTGATACCCTATTTTTAAACTTCATAAAATGCAGTGAAATCTCAGCTCAGTGGGAAAGTGAGTATGTGGGCGAGGGGTAATTTTTGAGATACCTCTTCAGAGAACTACAATTTACATGCAAGTAATTAACTGTTCAGTAAAAGACACACACTTCAGATTCACATCTTTTGGAAGCTACATTGTCTCTAAGGAGTACATTTGTGTGTACAAAGATGGGGAGAAGAGAAACTGACTGGGTTTGTGAGACTACCACAGGATTAAAAAACAGGCAAAAGCCACACTAAGGTGACACTATAATCAGTCCATTTACCAGTGGAGGAATTTCCCCTACCTAGCCTGAGCTTGGTGATTTGCAGAGTGCAGCACAAGCATTTTTACAAGCAAAGATGTGGCTCAGAAGAAGCAAGCATCCAGTCTCCACAGATCCTGAGTGGAAAGTGATGAAATATTATTGCTACCAGGATGTTTTCAAAATGTTTTTTACTATATGCAGATTTTTCTGAGACAGAAAATATACAGGCAGATATCTCCTGGGTGTTTTGATGCTGCAAAGCACATCTGGACTAAGGGGACCCTGATCATAAAAATGATTTCACTGCTTTAAAAAGAAACAGCTCACAGAATAATTAAACATGGAAAATGTTGTGTCTAGACTGGGCCTGCTTGTCAAGTTCCCTGTGAGTTATCTCCTGGCTATGAAAGCAGCTAGGAGGCTCATACTAGGATAAATCTGCCATTACAGGTCCTACATTGCATCATTAAAAGCACAGTTGTGCAAAGAGGATGCTGAGGTGACTCTCCAGAATAAGACATCTCTCTGCACATAGATAAACTAATATCAAGAGTGCTGTGTTCAGCACAGTCCAACTTCTATTACAGCATTTAGCAGACTCCAGAACATGAAGATCAGGCTCTGCTTTACTGCACTTTGTTGGGGATTGCTTCTCAGTTTATCAAGTGCCTTGGCTTCATCTAAACATTTCAACACGACCTGCTAGATTCCTATGAATTTGATTTAAATATTAAGTTCTCTCCAGAGGCCATCTTATCAAAGTCAAGTTAATCTACAGAACTGTCCTGCATGAAGAGGCTTTCAAACTTGGGCTCAATCTGGTCCATTTCTTCCAGCTTTCTACCTTAAGAGGCAGAATTAGAGATAGGCAGCTGCAGTGTTCACTTTGCATTTGTGCCACCCTGTTTTTCCTCTCTCTCTACCTCACTCACTCTTCCTTGACTTATTTCTTTTCCTAGCCTGCTACAGATGTGTTTTTTGGGGAGCCTAGGTCAGTTCCTCGAGCACTGTGAATCTCATTTGTAGTTTCTAGCTTTTCTGTATCACCATTACTGTGGTTCTCCTACACTGGTCCCTTTGATACAGGCACAGCTTCTGCAGCAGCAGCAATTGAGATAAACTGACATTTGTTACATTGAGGAAATAAGTCTTTTAGCTGTTAGAAGCAATCCCTACTCTCTTTTAAACAGCTAAAAGACTTCCTTTAAAAATCTAACAAATAGTAGTTAATCTTCATTGGTGTCTCTCTAGTGGCATCTGTATTAAACATCCTGGCCCAGCACTGGCAATAGCACTGATCTATTAGTGTTGGCATTTCCAGTGAGGACTGATTAAGGACTCTGTAAAGTGGACCAACTGCCCAAGTAGCACAGGTAGGGCAGGGCAGGAGGAATTAAGGAGATTTAAGGGAATATGAGAGAAAAGATAGCAGTGTTGCTTCAGGGCTTGGGCTGCAAGCTACAATTATCACTTCCTCAAGAACTGGGGCATTGTTAAGGAAATGCTGCTGTCTGCAGCAACCTTGCCAACAATTTGTTATCATGTTTTTACCTCACAAAAAATAAAATTATAGTCACTACCATAACTTTAGGAAGGGAAAAACCCAGACCATTGAAAGGCAAAGGGTCTTTTCCCAAGGATAATCAGAAACAGTAAGTATTGTGTCCACTCTCAACATTCAAAGCATCACATAAAAGACCCAGTCTTGGTATAAGTCAAACTCAGAAGGAACATTATGGAGCTGACTGTAAGACTGTGGAATTTCTTTAGAATATATTTCGTGTTGAACTTACACATAGCAACCTGTACCTCAAAACTATTACCCTCTACTGAAAACAAATCTAAGCAGAAGGTACCATTTTCTCTAATGTAGAGTGGCACACTCCAGAATATTGTTATGAGAAACAAGCAGCTTTGCTAAGAGCATTCTTGAAGATACACTTCAAGGCCAGTGTGCACTTTCAGATTTAAAGTCTGGAATGTGGGGAGAAATCTACAAAGCCAGTGTTCTCAACTCCTCTGTTATTGTGCCTCTTCATTATACTGCTTGGAGGCCTCTGTTGCCAATACCACAAACAATTTAGAATTGAACAGTCTTTTTTAAACCTCAGAGAGGGACAAAAAAAGCAGTGAAAACCCCAAAGGATTTATAAAGGGAGATATAAAAATATCAGTTTTAGAAATCATCTGCAAAAGGAGAAGGTAGACTGGCAGGTATATTTGCAGACCAGAGCCAGAAAGCAGAGCCACATCATGAAAGCATTAACTGGGTGTTTTGAAGAACTGCTCTGGTAGAAAGCCAATGCAACGTTAGTATTATTTCATGACAGACTGTATGTGTCACCAAACCTTTACAACAGTTAGACCCCTAAAAGCAAATTAGTCTTTTTAAAATTAAGGAAACATTTTTGTCATTTAAGTTTTTGGGTGCTTCGAAACTTTTAATCAATGAGAATTTGAAGTTCATTCATCCACTGTTCACTTAACAGTGGAGAATCTCACAGATTTTTTCTGTCTTGAACTTTATCAAGAACTCCACCTCTTACTCTAACTTCTAGTACAAAAGAAACAAGAAAAGAAATAATTTTAGCTTAGTCTGACTCCTTTTGCAAGAGCTCAGGTCTACTTCATTTACCAGAAATCCATTATGCATCTCCTAGTTCAAAAGGGCTGTTCATTCCCTTACCGTGGCTCACCATCAGCTCCTGGTAGGTCATCATTTTGTTCTTCTTCTTCTTTAGGTTAGATTGGTCCTAGTTGCCCCTTTCCATTTTAGAAAGGAGATTAGCTTAGTTCATAGCCATTTCCTTGAGAAAAATACTTGGCGAGAATCTCTTTTACCCTATTCTAGGAAAATATTATTCAGGAGCTCCTCTTCCTGTGATTGAAGTTCACAGGCTCACAGGATATCAGGGGTTGGAAGGGACCCAAAGAAATTGAGTCCAACTCCCCTGCTAGAGCAGGACCATACAATCTAGCTCAGGTTACACAGGAACACATCGAGNGCTCACCTGGGCCGTGTTGAAGCCTGTCCGCAGGGCATAGGCCACACAGCCATTGTCCACAGCTGGCACCAGGGGAAGAGGGCACCAGGGGGTGAGCTTGAAGCTGCACCTCCTGCAGCCCCTCCCCTGCCAGCCAGGGCTGGCAGCTGCCTCCTTGAGTGCCAACTGCTTGAGGAGCAACTTGAAGGTCATGGAGGACAACCTTGGCCCAGCACTGCCCCAGGGCACCACCAGCCCCTGGCACTCAGCACCACAGTTCCAGGCCGTGCAGAGCCCCTCCAGGGATGGGCACAGCCCCCCCCAAGCAGTGCCCTCTGGGCAGCCTGTGCCAGGCCCTGGCCCAGAGCCCTTTAGGGAGGAGATTTCTGCTCCTGGCCCAGCTCAGCCNTGAAGATGTTGAACAGAAGTTGACTATGGCCAACTGACTCCTGTATGAAGAATAATGAATCCAACTTCATTTTTAAGCACTCTTGCTTACAAGAATGCACTACTTCAATCAACACCAGCTGCTTAAGTCAAGATATATTTCCATTCACTGGTGGATGATCATATGCAAATTATAGAGAAAAAGTCACATGCAAAAGAGTGACAGATGGAGCTGTATCAGCTCTTACCTAACAGTGAAGACTGGGAGGGTGTAGGGGGGTGCAAGTGAGTGTCAGCACTTTTGTCAAAATATGTTTTTAACAAAAGACATTTGTTAAATTACTAATGCACTTCCACAATATTTTAAAATATTTATACTATGAACTAATGATGTCCTGTCAAGTAGTGCAAAGAGTCTTCTGCACATTTGTTTGTAAGTGAGGAAATATATAAAAAGGCAAGGAGGACTTGAGGAAAGATACCATTAAGATCAGACTCCATTCATCAGAGGTCCTGGCACCAGACTTCTTCCTCATCTCCCATCCCTCTCAGATTACTACATGTCCCATGGTCAGAAACCTCTCTTGGGGTATTGCTGTCCTCTGCAACACCACAGTTACAAAAGCCATCTGCTTATAACTTGAATTATTTTATTTATTCCAGCAGGGTTTAAAAAATTAGATGTTAGGAGGAAGTTCTTTCCAGAGAGGGTGGTGAGGCACTGGAACAGGTTGCCCAGGGAGGTTGTGGCTGCCTCCTCCCTGGAGGTGTTCAAGGCCCGGGTGGACCAGGCCTTGAGTGAGCTGTGCTAGTGGGAGGTGTCCCTGCCTATGGCAGGGGGTTGGAATTAGATGATCCTTGAGGTCTCCTTCCAACCTTACCATTCTATGATTCTACGTATGGCAGAGGAGCTTCTTTCCAAATGAGGACACTGTTACAGAAGACAGAATGCTCCTTTATGTCTATGAAGTTTCCTTCACTTCATATAAACCTTGCAACGTAATCATGAGTTTTCCATCATCATTAGCAGCAGGATCCCAGTAGGTAAATCAAAGAAACCTAGCAAATGACACAACATTGCAAGGTTCTCACAAAGACCCTACTTAGCTAATTGAGGCATCTTTCTGGTATGAACATCTTCATGTCACCACAAATTGTAAGACAGTAAATAACGACTACCAAAAATAGTCCTGGAAACCTGCAAACCTATAAACTAGAACTAGGCTTTCTTTCACATAAGCTTGCAGTAGAGTTTGGGAGCAGAGGAGGGGAAAATGAAGGGAAGAAAGGAAGAAGAGTTCACACTGAGGTAATAAACCATGGTTTCTCTAGAAACCTTAAGCTTTGTCACAACCCTAAAAGAAAAAATAACAATATAAATGGGATGTATTTGTGTTGCAGGTATAAATAAAACCCAAGAATGTCTCCCACATACATAGTATGAATAGAAGATGAAATTTGAAAAGAGGGTTTAAATCATCTTGCTCAGAAGCTTTAAACACCACCTTCTAGCAAGTGACATTGAGCTTCCAGCAAGAGGCAGTTCCATGTATGAAATGTCTCCTAAAACTGAGGAGTATATAGAGTAAAATAAGATAGTATGTCAACAAATGACATCCTAGAGATTGACATCAATCTACCCAGCCTGCACTAGCTGATCCCACTGTACACAGAAAAGTACTAGGTGTCAAGGTATCACAGAAAACAGTTTAGATCTTATTAGCCTAATAGAATAAAAATACATTGATTCACATTTTGGATAGGTGCTTGAACGTGTCCAGAGNTCCTGAGCCCCTTCTGAAGCCTCAGAGCTTCCTCTGCCCCCCAGAAGCTCAGCTTGAGGTGGAAGATCAGAGCTGAGGAGGGGTCTGGAGGGCAGAGGAAGAGGAGGGAGCTGCCTGCAGACCTTCATCTGTGGCACTGACTCCCCTGTCAGNAAGGAAACAAAAACTCAAGAAAGGAAACAAGACCTCACCTCACTCCAAAAAAACATAAACCATGAAACTACTTCTCACCTGTCATGCCAACAGCATCCTAGCCTGGATCAAACAAGCAGGAGTAGGGAAGTGATTGTACCCCTGTACTTGGCTCTGGTGAGGCCACTGCTTGAATACTGTGTTCAGTTCTGGGTGCTACAATATAGGAAAGACATTGAGGTTCTGGACTGTTCCCAGAAAAAAAGCAATGAGGCTGGTGAGGTGTTTGGAGGGCATGTCATAACAGGAGTGACTGAGAGAGCTAAGGTGTTTAGCATGAAGAAGGCTAAGAAGAGATTTTATTGCTCTCTACAATTACCTGAAAAGAAGTTGTAGTGAGGCTGGTGTTGGTCTCTTCTCCCAAGTAACTAGTGATATGATGAGAGCAAACAGGTTTAAGTTGTGCCAGGGGAAGTTTAGATTGGACATTAGGAAAAACTTCTTTACTGAGAGAGTGAAGCATTGGAACAGACTGCACAGGGAGGTGGTAGAGCCACCATAACTGGAGCTGTTCCAGATGAGTGTAGATACTGCACTTCAAGATATAGTTTAGTGGTCATGGTAGCTGGGTTGCAGTTTGACTCGATGATCTTAAAGGTTTTTTCCAACCTTGATGATTCTATGATTTTGCCAGTTGCTCCCCTACTCCTGGGGCTTGTGAACAATGACAAACCATTGCCAACTCCCAGCATTCCTTTGGGTCCCCACACAACTCCCTGGCCCTGGCCATTTATACAGCTAGCTCTTGATTCAGCACAACTCATGAAGTACTGATATAGGCCAAGAAACTTATAAATTTTAGGTTATCTTTTAAGGAGAGAACCTTCCATAAATGGAAAATTATTCCACATTCTACTTTGACTTAAAATGGAGGGATCACACAATGACTGGGACTGTAGCCATTAGGTAGGACACTACAAAAAAGAACAGGCATGTTATTGCCAAGTTGACTTTGCAAGAATACAGACATTTTTAAAGCCAGCTGGCTTCAAATTCAAGTTCCACAATTCCTGTTGCTTGTCAGGGAACACATTAACGAGTTAAAACATGCCCCCAAAGCTAAAAGTACTGAACTGTACTACAGCTTTGACAAAGAAATTTTGTTTGATTAAATGTCTCTCCAACTCCTTCGCCAACTGAGACAGAATAAAGACCCTCCACACTGGGGGAAATAAAAAAAAAAAAAAGGTGGGATGGGGTGGGCACTATGACACATCCATCTGCTGGACAAAAAAGAAAAGTCACAGGCCAATTATTCTTTAATAGACCATCCTGGTTCCAGAACATTCATAAGACAGTGCAACAGGCACTGTAAAATCAGATTCCATGAAATAACTGGTTTGATTATGTCATCTTTGCTCACTGAGTTTCCATTTCAGACATTAACATGTAACAGTGGCAGGTACACACATAGCTCTTTTCCGTGGATTTGTGGAGACAAAGATGACTCAAACAGAAATTATAATCATAGAATGGTAAGGTTGGAAGTGACCTCAAGGATCATCTAGTTCCAACCCCCTGCCATAGGCAGGGACCCCTCCCACTAGCACAGGTTACTCAAGGCCTCATCCAACCTGGCCTTGAACCCCTCCAGGGAGGGAGCAGCCACAACCTCCCTGGGCAACCTGTTCCAGTGTCTCACCACCCTCACTGTAAAGAACTTCCACCCAACATCCAGTCTAAATCTTCCCTCTGACAGTTTAAACCCATTGCCCCTTGTCCTGTAAATCCTCCCTGCATTACACTGTCCCAAGTCCACATTGTGATTTGTATTTGGCATGATGTCTCTATGCCTATGCTTATGATTTTTCTAAGAAACTCTGGTTCAAAATTTCAGATCATCTGTTTGGTACCTGCATTATCAGTAACACCATACAGCAATTTTCCATACTTTAGATATGGCCCCTTGTTTTACTATAAAAGTCTGCTTCTTGCTACAGCTGTGCAGCAAGGTGGGCTGCATCAATAGACAGAATTCAAATGTAGGTAACCCACAAGACTCAGAAAATGCTTTTTCTATTTTTTCTCTTAAGTATTTATGTACATACCTATTGTCCCCAAGAGATTTTTAATTATTAAAGACATTGACACTGAAAGTTCGGCTGCATAAGGAAAGGTCAGTATCTAGTCCTAGTTAACTCCCAGAATCGAGGAGGATAAACAGATAAATTAACTGTCCTTTTACTGCTTATATAAATCCGTATACTGGAGTTGAGGAATGGAAATGACAGATGGACACTACAGTAGCTCCCCCTGCTGATGAAACAGGCTTCTTGTACCTTCTGTAATTGATGCATGAGCAAGTCAAAATCACCCGCAGCCATGAAAATGTTATTAATAAAGTTGGTATTGTACTACCTAAACTGGCAGATCAATCTGACAACAAAGCTTCTGGTATCCCAGATAACTTCAGGTAAACCAAGATAGACTCACTTTTAAGTGTGGAAGAGAGGAATTAGTGGTAAAAAGGTCTTGAACTGATGCACTTACGTTGTTCTAAAAAACACATAGAGCTACTAAATGCACCCTTTGTCTTTGTCCATACTGCTGGAGACTGTCCTCAGGCGCCCCAGGCTCCTGAGACCCCATGTGGCAAATACTGTCTCCAGTTCTGGGCCCCTCAGTTTGAGAAGGACAGGAAACTGCTTGGAAGTCCAGTGCCGAGCCACAAAGATGATTAAAAGAAGGGCAATATCTCCTTTAGAAGGAAAGGCTGAAGGAGCTGGGTCTCTTTAGCTTGGAGGAGGATGAGGGGTGACCTCATTAACATTTATAAATATGTGAAGGACAAGTGTAGGGAGGACAAAGCCAGACTCTTCTCCATGATGTCCTATGATAGGACAAGGGGCAGTAGATACAAATTGGAGCACAGGAGGTTCCAAATGAATGGAAGGAAAAACTTTCTCATTGTGGTTACAGAGCACTGGAACAGGCTGCTCAGAGAGCTTGCGGAATCTGCCTCTCTGGAGACATTCAGAGCCCAATTGGATGAGTTCCTGCGTGACCTACACTAGGTGATATTGCTCTGGAAGGGGAATTGGACTGGATGATCTTTTGAGGTTCCTCCCAACTCCTAGTATTTTCCTGAGGCTGCCCACCCTTAGTGACTTTTTTTTTTTTAACTGATGGTATAAAATACATTAAGCATTAACCCCAATGAAATACTTATTCCTGTTAAGAAAATAATATTTATAACCTTTATTGTTTACTTACATATAATAAATATAATACAGAACAAAAAAACATCACATCCATTGATTGTATTACACAGGCTGTTCATCAGAATACATTTTTTTTTTTTCATTAGCCCTTTTATAGGGTTTTGGTATTGGATCTTCAGAATTTCAATTTATAAACCTATTAACACACAAGAACAATCCTCCAATTTTCACCTTCAGACATTTCAAATTTTCATATATATACTGATTTTGTTAAAAATATATAAGCACTGTTCGATATCTGCAATATAGGCCTTTAATTTCCATTCATTAGATCTCTATTAATATAGAGAATTTCAAAATAATTAAGTCTAAATCTGATTTTAATTAAAAATACTTATTTTATACTTCTCATTTAACTGACCCTCCTCTGAAAATGAAGTGACAGGACAAAGACACTCCAGGCAAAAAAAAAAATCAATGTTCACTTCTAAAAAACAAAGAGTAGAAGTTCAGGTCCTTGCTTCACCTGTATAGTTCTGGAATAATGGAGACATCAATTTGGTATAAAGAAGGGAAGAAGGGAGGAAGAAACCAGAAGCCAGAGTTTCTGAAGAGACATGAATCTTCTTTTCAGATTTATCACTGCCACCCTGCTGTTTCCTTGGCTTAAAATCCCTCCATCAAGCTAGAATTACATACTTTTGTCTGCATGAATATACTTATCATTAAACAGAAATTAGATAAAAATGCTACATTTTTTTTTATCAAAAATAGATCAATGTTTAACGCCCTCTGAAATCTGGAATTTAAGTGCAAATGCAGTATGCACCAGCAATTCAGGTTCTGGTCTCACTAAGGAAAATGGCTAAAAGATGATGCATAAAGATGTTTCATCATAGAGCATAGATACCTGGAACTAGCTGTCCTCTCAGAATGTCTGAATTGAATTATCAGCAAATCATACAGACTTCATGCAAACAGAAGTTTTCTTCAGCTGAAGGTTCTTCAGTTAAAGCAGCTTCTGCTTTGAAAGTATTATTCAGAATTCACTGAGGCTTAGTACAAAAGGTAACACCAAAATGACCACCAAAACTCTTACTGTGCATCTTTTAATGCAAGAACACTTTGAGCGTCACGGATTAATTTATATAAACAACTAAGAAAAAGCTTCATAAACTATTTTGGTTCAATAATATTCACTCCAAAGAGAATTTATTCAAGTTTTAAATAATTATAAGGGCCCCTTCAGCTGTCCAACGCTGAAGCTGTATCATGTGCTCATTCGCTACTCCAATTCCATTGAGATAACATTAAACACGAACAGCAGCTAAGTTCACAATATAGATTTGTGTGAACTGCATCCCATGATTTTCAGTTAATAGAGTATTAATTTGTAACTGCAGGACTTAATGCTTCACAAAAACCCCTAAAAATCCCCAAATGCAGAGGAGAAACTCCTTAGCATATGCACTCTCTCCTGAAATAGAACTTTTTTCCACAATTACAATCACAGATCTTAAACACTCAACTTCAGTATGAAATGATTATTTAAAATACTTACATTCTACATTAAATCAAGATCAACTCAATGCACCAATTGCCTACACACCTCTTGTATGTAATTGTGCTATGTAAGAAATTAATGTTTTTACAGTTGATTCCACATGCTGCCCAGTGAGATTCTTTATTTTTGATTGAGACTTTTAAAGTCCTTTTTTATTCTCCATTTTTTGTTTGGCCGGAAAGCTTCTACTGGCAGAGGATCTTGTTTAATTGGCAGGCAAGAGGTCAGATTTAGGTAGAAGAGAAGCATCACCTAAATACAGACAGGATTGTGGGCTGGCAGTATCAGTAATATATTGAAGGATATCCCTAACGAAAACACTTGATTATAAAATGAGTTCTAAGCTAAATGGCTAATTTGCTTCAGCCCAAAAGTGTGGGTTTTGTTTGGTTGTTTAAAAAAGAGGAAAGATTTCAGGAACATATGTGAAGACCTACCAGAATATCCCTGAATTATTAATTCTGAGGCCATTCCAATCTCCTGTCATATTTCTTCTGTGCAACATATAAAAAATGTGTGCACTTTCCCTAGTAAAACAGTCAAAAGTTCATTAAAAAATAAAAAGAATACTGGATGAAACTTCACAAACTGAAATGCAGTTAAAGAACTTTGCACTTGTAGAATGACACAGCTGCTCTCTACCAAAATCCCCAGAGAAAAGCCTCTTATGCTTTTACAGAAGTATGAAGTGAAAGCTAGATGAAATTCTGGATGCATTCCACATCACAGTAGGTATTCAGAAGTCTTGTTACCTCTAAATACCAGATGTAATGATGTGATACTTTATGTCAGAGGAGAGTGAGAACACAGATAACTAAGCAGAGTCACATTTACACCTTAGGTTTACGCTTTATGTTAGATTTCTAACAATATGGAGAATGAGCACAGTCAGAACTCAATTTGAGTAGCTTTACCTAGAGAGAAAATGCCCTGCTGTATTCTTTGCAAAGTACATGGAAATGGGAGTGCCAAATCAGAAAGCATCATGAGGAGGTTGACCCTCAAGGCTACAATGACTATGATCACATTCTCACTACGGATAGAAAAATCCCCTACAAGTATACAACTACGTGAAAACAGTCGGCATTTCTTATACTACTGATTTTAATGTCATGTAGCAAGACAAATTTACCTTATCAAGACAAATTCACCTTCTAAATAATTAAGCTGTGAGATGCCTATAGGGAAATATTTTTTGTGACCAGTTACAGTAGTATATTCAACATTTTTACCAGCACTACGATCCCTCAAATTTGTATTACTGAAGTTTTAAGGCAAACCACTCCAAATGTGTGCTGCAGACAGAAATATTGCAAAGACATAAAGGTCAACCTGACTGTGGAGTCTCTTTTCAATAAAGTTTTACTTTATTAATGCTGTCTATGACCCTCATGGGCTTTGGATCAAACCCCAGTCTAGCCAAAGTAACTTTAGTGGAAAAATAAACAAAAATCCCCAAGAGGAACAGAATTTGTAAAAATTTAATGATACAAATGAATATATATATATATGTTAGAAGATTCATACTGGTACTCTACCCCAGAGTCACAACATGTATTACCGTAGCATTGCCTAACCCTGAAATTTAATGTCACTGTCATGCCGGAGTGTAGCTTCAAAATCAGCAGTGCAACTATTAATTTATATGAAGCATAATACAATAAAGCAGAAAACACACACACACACACACAGCATCAGCTTAGAATGGATGTTTGTCCAAAAAGTAAGCGTTGGGCAGAGTGTATTTTATCGACACCTTTAAATGCTCTTAAATCTCAGCATGATTTACTTGATAAGCCTACGGAAGCTCAACATGCAAGTTACATGATGCAAAGTGTTTGAGTGAAACCTGAAAATATTTGTAGCTCTTCTAAAAGCAAGAATTAGTTATTGGCTCTCACAATGCATGGCATCACCCGTATTTCCCTGAGAAATCATGCCCTGCAATAGCCAAGTAAAACAGGAAACAGCATTAATGCAATCCTGGGTTAGATAAAGGGGGAAAACACCCAAAGCACACACGACAACAGTTTGAGAGCCAACATTTAAATGCTACTGCAATTATTAGTATCAAATTGCAGACATAAGACAGTAATAATAAAAATGGTAACTAACTCAAAAGTTCTCTCAAAGAGAACTGATCAAAAGTACCATCCTATAATTAGCCAAGTAACTCAAAACTGCGATATTAACATTTGCTTCTGTCTCTTGATTTTTGAGTATGGCACCTTTTAACCTCATTTACAAACACACAAACACTCTGCCTTACTGAGGCCTATTTTTCATATCACATTTGAAAGTGTGTCCATAAACTTACCCTATGTGTAAAATGTAACTGGTTTCCCCCTCCTCTGATAGTTTAGCTCAGTAACAATTTCCCTAATGTAGGAGGACCTTTTAGTAGGGAACAGGCAACATGAAGAGATGGAACCAAGGACTACAAAGAAATCATTTTACCATCTTATTTAAAGCAACCGTAGTTGGGAACAGCAGTACCTAGGCACAATGTGGATTGTAAAAAAGAATGACAATTACAACACACACCAAGAAAAGTAATTTGGAGGCTCTCCTATTTTTGCTAATACATTACAAGGAGGTATGCAATGCATATGCCAGCATACTGGGTCAAGTATCACATGCAGCACCACAGTTTGTCATTTGAAGAACACTGCTGCTTAACACTCTGCGCTTCTGCATTTGCAACACCACAGTGAGATGACCAAGCAGTGCCTTAGCCTCCCTGCTTCTGAGGTTCAGTGTGCAGTCCACTTTAGCCCAACTCCATGACAAGACAAAATGGTCATGTATCGCAGTCCCTATCACCTTACATGGATTTTCACAGCCAAAAAGCAAGATGTAGTGTGCACTAGGCAACAGAAATAGCGGGTCCTCAGTGTCTTCAGGGGCATGCAGTGGCACTCACATGCCCCATATTTTCTAAGTAATTGTTGAGTACTGTTGTTACACATATTACAGTCCTTTGCTGAATTAGTTTTACATCAACAGCAGCCCCTTGTAGTGAAAACATTTTCAGTTATGATTGAAACCTAACAGAAAATAGCCAGAAAAACTGAACTCCTTTTCTTCTTTTGTTCTGGAGCACAGTACACAGTACATCACACTACGTGAGACTCATCAAAACCCTAGAAGCAAAGCCATGCTATGTGGCATTTAGCAAATTATCATCATATAAAACTTGAACAGCTCTATAACCTCTATCACACACAGAAGAAATTGTTGGTTGTCTCATAGGATTACAGTAATTAGTTCAACTGTTTGACAGAGCAACACATGTAGTATTCATTTTCCATTTTGTAGGCATAGGAAATCACTGCTACTTAAGCATCTAATGGCATTCAAAGAAACGCTTAACAAAAATTCATTATTTTTAAAGTGTATGTGCTTCCTACAAGAAATAAGCCAGAATAAAGACATTCTGAAATTGGAAAAGCAAGAGCAATGACAGTTTATGCTAGCACACAGAGGTAAAGCATTTCTGAGAGAGCTCCTTCACATTCCAGTTGTGTCATGAGGAAGAAAAACCCAGCATGTCTCCATTACGTCAGAGGTACCTGAGAATCAAAGCTAAATCTCTTGTGCATTTACCAAGCACCCATTAGAGAGCTACACAATTTACATTTCATATTAGACATTATATTTATAAAATATTATTGTACTAAAAATCACAAGGTTTTATAGAAAAAAGCTCATCACATTCTATTAAATGCAGGAACAACATTACAGGTCATAACTTCTGTAATTAAAAGTGTAACATCTTGTAACTACAAGGGCACCATTGTTTAAAAATCCTTTCAAGAAGGACAGTTTGCTTTATTTCTTATTCTTTAAAGAACTCCAATTTAATGCAAAAGGACTGCTCAAGTTACCCAGTGGCATAAGATGAATATAGTTAATCTAAAAAACAAACAAACAAACAAACAAAAAAACCCCAAATGAACGCAAAATTATAGTAACACATTAAAAAGGCCCTAACTTTTGAGATTCCTGGACAAAAGCATTCTTAACATTCCTGGGGTCAGAGACAGAAGAGTATTCTGCTAGTACATTGGAGACTACGATGTATCTTCCATTTTAAGCCATGAACATATGGACAAATATGAAGAGTGACTGCCCATTATTCATTACAGCTCCAATTTTATCCGTATGGCAAATTTCAAAGTTAGTATCAGAACATGTTAATCAGAAGACAGTAATTACCCATTTGAAAGCATACACACTTTTCCCAGGCTTAGTTTGCTGATGCCACAAGTCCCTACAGATTAAAATTTATAGTTAATGCCTGGTGTTATATATTCAGTATGATCTCACTGAACCATATCATTAATTGAAAACAGACAGGTTTTTTATTGCCAGTAGGCCTTAATGTTTCTTGGAAAAAAGTTAGAACTAATATCCTCTAACTTGTCATTTAGAGAGGAAAAAAAGAAAACATAAACAACACAACTAAGGAAACTCCACTTCTCCCAAAACCCCATAAAATTATACTGAAGAATGTAAAATTAGTTCTGCGTACTGCATTTTCAACTCCTCTACTTATGGGGCTTGGGAATTAAAATCTGAAGTTTCTCAAAATGCCTACATAAATGTAATAAACTTTGTTTTGTGTTTATGGTTCATCTGTCTTTATTGGGTGTTGGGTCTTTTTAATTCCTATTTCAGGTGTCCAAAGAAGAGACAGTAAGCAGTCCTTCTTCATCTTAAAGAGACACCTCAGATCGATGAAACTTGTAGTGTAATCCAATATTCAACACTAGAAAGAAAAAAATTTATAAAGGTGCAATATTTGACCAGAATGGTTCCCAGGTTCTCTTTTTTTTTCTTTCCCTTTCTCTGCTTACTGATTTTTACATGAAACTGTAGCTGCTGGATAGGTAATCCCTCTAAATATATAGCTAAGCACATTGCTTTCCTTCATTCTCTCATCTAGTAGTTGTATCACCAAACCACAAAAATTTCTTTTGGAAGTATCATTACTGAACATCAAAACACACAAAGACATTTGTGTTATGTCATCCTTCTGTATTTGTGTGGAAGGATGATTATTATTATTAATAATCATCTTATATGAAAGAGAATACTGTTGGCTGAAAATCCATTCTATATTCATTGTAACAAAAAACAAACAAACAAGTAAAGAAACATCAAATGCCAAAATTAAGAGTCTTATAGGCCAGAAGTTGGAAAGTGGCACTGACTGATTTCAAATAGTGCTGAATATAATTATCCATAACTTCAGAATCACATGGGACAGCAGGACTTCAGTGAAAGGAAGATGCAGGTTAAAATTATCAATTTTAGAATAAATTTACTAATGTGACTGGAAAAAAAAAAACCAACTTTCAAGACAAATCAATGCAAATACCTTTATCTTTCAGGTTGTGCAGCAGATTACTGGAGTGCCAACCCACTGTCTGAAAACTTTCACAAATAATTTGATCTATTCCATAACTTGGCAGCTATTAATATGAAAACTTGCCAATTTCATTTTCCATGTGAGATAATTGATTTTGAGAATGCACACCCAAGTGTGCTGTAATTTTACCATTCACTAAAATTTTAAACTTTCCAGACTGTTAAGTAACAAAAGATTTTTAAACATTGGTACCCATTGCAAGGCTTCTCAAAATGGTGTAAGACAATATCTACATAGTGTTCCAGGACCATACAAAGAGCCTGCATCAATAATTACAAGAATGCACTTAAGTTATTTTTAATATTTTCTTCTGTTAATATGCAAATAGTTTATACAACATAAAAAAGTTAATTTGCTACCTATTACAGGTAACATATCTATTTAGCTTTTCATCTGAAAGCCTGTAAGACTTGATGACCTGCAAACTTATTTACAGAATTCATTTGAGAGTATTTTTAAAAAATAATATTGTCCAGCATTTAACAAAATTGTGAATTAAAAAAAAGAAAGAAATCACTTAATAGCATTTGTTTTCTTGATTTTGTCAAGTAACTTCACCAGCTCACTGTCATAAGGCAAGTTGGTTGCTCAGATGGACTAAGACTCCCTATGGTAATAGGCATGTAGTAAATCTGTTCATTTATAAAACTAGATGAAAGCAAGGAAGAGGAAAAGTTTAGAGTTTCAAAAGAATTGAAACTTCTTATTTTTACTACAAATTCAGAACAGGCACTGAAACATGATTCCTTAGGGACCTTTTCAGAAGATTGTCTCTTCGCTGGGCATAATTCCATTTCTAAACTAAGAAGAAACAGAAGAAAAAAAGATGTCAGCACTACACAAAGACTACAAAAAAGGCATCACCATATGTATTTGCTTCTATCTTATCAACAAAGGAAGCAACTTGTGCATCTTAAGCTCAAAACACCACAGTTACTGCTCTGGTTAGAATACTTTTTATTTCATTATTACATTCAAGCAACATTGGAAAATAAAAAAAAAATAAACTTCTCCTTGTGTAATTATGGATGCATTATTTGGAAACTAAAGCCCTGAAGCTGAGTCCTAAACTACACCTATATGCTCCAAGACAGTACCAACAAACCATGTAACATTCCATTCCTGTTACAGGTTTTGCAACCTCCCTAAATATTCTACTCTGGTTTCCCTAAATATAGAATGAAAAAGTTCTACATGAGCTGCAGTATCACAAACTGAGGCTTCAGCAGCATTAAAAAGAATGCAATAATTGAGATCTCTTCCACACATCACACATACCAACAAGTTGTATGCCTCTTCTGGTTTACTGACTCATGTCCAATTTTTGATGAACTCTTAAGAAGAAAACTACTTTACATTTCAAAACCATTGACCAACAACTGTATCCAGGTGAGCATAACATTTTCTGTTACTTGATACCAAGTTTGAAGATAACTTTTAAAATTCTATCCACCAACATAGAACAAGATTAACTCTGTAAAAATGTGTGCTTATATAACACAAAAGCCACAGTGAAAAAACAATGCTCACCTTTCTCTGTAATGGCTGATGCTTATTAAGCATACCTCTTGTCTATGAACAGCAACTGTCTCCATCTTGTGAAACACTATGCATAGGAATGAGACTTTCACACTGCTCACTTTCTTCTGGCATTCTTAAAAGAAACAAATTTATTTCTTTAAAGTTATACAGTAATATTATATTGGTTATTATGAACCATTATGAAGCCAGCATAAGTACTAAGTACTAGTTGTTTGAATTGCAACCATTAAAAACTTAAAGATCTTTAGCTTCATGAACTATACTCAAGTATGAATGATTCCATGGCATGTTCTAATTATAAAAACTATCACAGAGGCCTTAAGGGGAAAACAAACAAACAAACCAAAAAAGCCCAGTAATAGTCACTGGGAAATTTCTTTTAAAAAGGTAAATGGACTTCACATCTTTCCATTTTCTGATCATTATATAGGTTAATAAATGGATTGGTGATTACTGCCACTAAGAAATTAGTATGCCTAATAGAATTAGATGAAAATAAATCCAGTATGAGTACCGTGGCTTAGAAAAGAGTATAGGATATTGGAAAAGATAAAAAAAAAAAAGATAGGATTATCCCTTATGATTGTCCTACCTCTGAATTCGATGTTTTCTACAAATAAAGGCAAAAATTCTTCTGATTCCCACCATCACTGGATCCCAGTTGTTATAGTGACACAAGAGAGTTGCAATAAAAAAAGAAAAAAATACAGGCACTGCCCCTGCAAAAAATAACCAGGAAAACTGCACCTGGAATTAAAACACAGGCATCATTCACTCTAAATATTAAATAAAAAACTTGGCATACTGTATGTTTGAAATTATTATTGTGTGGGATATAGTGTCAGTTCTTTTAAAGCAGATGAAATATTACAGGTGTTTCTGTAAGTTATTTGGTACATTGTCTATAGCTGCTGCTAATTCAAATAAATGAATAACCTTTCTTCACTGATCCATTCTGTTTGCACTTTGGTGTGGATGAAGACTGCTATTTCCAACCAGTCTCATTTTTAGGTTTTAGCAGTCTGACTCATATCAGTGAGAAAGTCCCCCTGGACACTTCAAAAAATTTGAATAAGAGTTCTCTCATTATGCTATTGGGAGATTTAAAATAATTCTGTTTTTCATTTAAAAAAAAAATGGCAGGGCACATTATTCGCCCGACTTAAACTAGATTTTACTTGCATTTATACTACTACACTCAGAAGCGGTCATCTAAGACTGCTAAAATTATAGAAAGCTAAAAAAAACAAACCACAAAACAAAACCAAGGGTGTTAAGGACAAGAAATACTCTCTGAAACACCCTTAAGGCCAAGAGACCCATGACCTGTGAGTGTGGCTCCCCCGTGTGGAGAAAAGGTCCAAAACGGAACACTTCAGAGAAAAAAAGTTTTGTTATCTAGCACTGATGTTCCCTCTCGAAAACCTAAACAACTGCAATTGTCAAAAGCTTGTTATCCTCATTGACTTCTAAAGTAAATTCATAAACATAGAAGTTACCAAAAGGAACATTTCAATAGTTGTTAAAAATCTTTATATCTTAAGATTTATGACAGATTATTACAGGATTATAAAGACCCAGAAAGTATTCACTTAAGGTGTGCATCTGACCAGGCACTGCTGATGACTTTAGGTACTTTTCCCAAAAGCTTCATCTTAATCAAATACATTTAAGTGTGCAAGTGCATGCTTGCAAGTGTAAAATTACTGTAACTGTTGATGTCAAGAGAGTATTAATTATGGTGCAATTCAACAATTATTGACAAGTGACAGAATTAAAATACTGGTCATTGTACACATTGTTAAAAGCAACACTGCCACTTAATTCAAAGAAGTTCTGTCAATAACGCTCAAAACTTAGTAGTACATTACCTTTTGCATGCACATGTCAGCTATTATGGACAGAGGTATTGTAAGGCTTAGAGCAAGTGTGCCTATCAGTGATGAGGTAAGAAAGCATCCCCTAAAAGATAATAAAAATATTAAAATAAAAAAAGAAAGCTCTTACTTAAAATTTAAAAGGCAACTAAAGTAATACACCAAACTGCAGAAGATATTTTACCCAAGCTTAACTGTTTAAGTGATTGTTTTGCCCCAGCCTGGTTAATTCAAAGTAGAAAGGTGACTGATGTCTAGGAATCCTTCCAAGAGCAGTATTTTCACAAATAGGCAAATTCTTAAAATTAATGGATTTGACTTTTGAAATTCAAACAAACAAATAAACAAGAAAGTCCAGAGAATCTAAATTTTATGTAGGACAGATCTAAGAAAACATGTGAGCTCCTGAGATCTTTGGCATTTCAATATAAAATGGAAGACTTAATAAATAAAACTTGGCTAGCCTGAGCCATTTTGCTACCAAGTGATGAGTGTAACATCTAAATCTGGAGTACTGTGTGCAGTTCTGGAGCCCCCAGCACAGGAAAGACATGGAAGTGTTGGAGCGGGTCCAGAGGAGGGCCACAAAGATGATCAGAGGGCTGGAGCAGCTCTGCTATGAGGACAGGCTGAGAGTTGGGGCCTGGAGAGGCTGGAGGACACCTTATAGTAGCCTTCCAATATCTGAAGGGGGTCTACAGAAAGGCTGGGGAGGGACTATTTACAAGGTCTTGCAATGACAGGACTAGGGGCAATGGGTTTAAACTGGCAGAGGGAAGATTTAGACTAGATGTTAGGAGGAAGTTCTTTACAGTGAGGGTGGTGAGACACTGGAACAGGTTGCCCAAGGAGGTTGTGGCTGCTCCCTCCCTGGAGGTGTTCAAGGTCAGGTTGGACAAGGCCTTGAGTAACCTGTACTAGTGGGAGGTGTCCCTGCCTATGGCAGGGGGTTGGAACTAGGTGATCCTTGAGGTCCCTTCCAACCTTACCATTCTATGATTCTAGTATGAAATCCTGCAATTCTCATTTAATCATTGACCAAGGCAAAAGTTACCAGGCATAGTGAGGCTTGTAGCAAATACTCATCTAAGAGCTAGCCTGTTCTACCAAGCACAACGGGATATCTACCCAATGCAGACCAATAATGCCTAGCTACTGAGTCAGTCTTTTATTCCAAAAACGTTCATCATTTAAGGTAAAGGTAACTCTCATTCCTGGCCAGTACCGAAGGCTCTCTTGTGAAACTGCAATCAGTTCCACACACAACTAATTTTAAAGAAGGGAAACCCTGCAGTTGCAATTTTTGGTAAAATTCTGAAACCTGTCTTTTACCTACTCAATCTTTATTCTGGTCACTGTAAAAATTAAACAGATGCAGCACCACTGAAACTATGTTCATGAAATGTAATTCACTGAAGACAATTTTTTAGCAATCTCTCAAAAGTTTGTTAGCACCTGTTAAATACAAAGATTTGAAACCACTTCTGGAAGACATTTTCTAGAACACAACTTCATGCATGTATTTCTATAATTAAAGCAGAAAAATACTCCCAAACTAAGCTATTATGTCCTTCTGTATGTCTGACTTTCAGAAAAGCAAGAGGCCAGTGAGAGTATTTGTATTCACTTTGCAGTGTTCTGTGTCTTTAAGAATTAGGTCTATATACAAGAAAGGAAATAAAGCATTTTAGATACTCTGTATTTTTGCAAACTTTCTCCTCAATATTTCAAATAATCTTCTCTATCATAAGAGAATAGTTCTGTATCTCTGCACTAACTGCTTCTGGATTAGAATCAACCAGCCCACCAGAACACTCCAAATGAATAAATGACACAGAATCCAATGGATCTGCAGGGTTAAAAAAGAAAAAAAACAACTCAGTGTCACAGCTACTACTACATTGTTTGGTTGGCAGTGTATGGTTGAGTGGAATAAACACTATTTGTTTCCAAAGAAAGAGGACCTGGACAGGTAAAAGGATGATGTTGGCACAAACTGAAATGACTGAAACTAGTCCTACTCCTAAATTCTAGGGAAAAAGAACATGGAATAAAAATGGCTCTTTAATTGACTGGATTGTCATTCTGAGTAATTATACAAATAGCATGTGTACAAAATAGGCTGTGCACACTGATGTACTGAACTCTATGCTAGTGTTTGATTTTGGGAGAAGAGCCAAGTTTGGGCTTTCTGGTGGGGGGGTGAATTTTGGGAGCTTTGTTCGGGTCTTTTGTTTGTTTTCCGCATGATGAAACTGCACTTAACCTTTTTACCAGCTAACCTTACAACATGGCTTTGACATCACAAAAATACTCTATCAACAAACAAAAAAAAGTCATGGTTATATTTCCTAAATAATTTAAAGTTTTATCTGAAAACAAACAAACAAACAAACAAACAAGTTTTAATGAAACTCTAGGGAGGTGTTTCATTGTAGTATTGTCACAGAACTCAGTATCCTGGGATTATAGATGTCCCTGTTTCAGAGTATTTATCTCATGAGTTTTTTCTAGTATGTCTCTGCCAAAGAGTTGAGAGCCTGAAGGTCAAAATCTCTGGTGCAAAAGCTCACAAACTCTCAGTAACTGTATGGCAATGAAAGCATGCCTGGTTTTGAAAACACTTCCGAAACATTTTCGGAATAAAATGGAATTTCTGAACCTGGGGAATTTTTGTCCCTATTTTAACCTAATGCTGGCCCAGAAGAAACTCAGTTCTCTCAGGCTGGGAATTATTGTTCACAAATAACACTGTCCTTCTAAGAGCTATACAAAGGTTTGTCAGCTACAGCTCTTGAGCCGCCCATTCAGAAGTCTCATGTTGTCAACCTATCCATACTATCATATAAAACCCATCCATACTATCATGTAATTAAATTATTCAATGAAAGAGCTGGGCTCCTTTGTGAATTGCTACATCTTCATGATTAATACAGTCTAATGAGATTTAGCTCATTAACTCCTTTGAAGATTTAAACAAACATGCAACTATAGAATGCTAGACTGACTCCTATATACCAAACATGCACAAGGCCATGAAATCTGAACTGTTACAGAAGAAATTCATGCTCTCCTCTTATTCCTGCAATCACATACCATAGCCTTTTCCTCTCATAATGTTAATCCTAGATGAGATAAGCACTTGGTATCAATAAATACTACAAGATTACATCATCTAATTTCCAGTTAGCTGTTGGTCTTAAACAGGACACTGTGACATGGTAGATAACATCCTCTAACTCAAACTGCCTATATGACAGAAAAAAAGGGAAAAAAACAAACAAAAAAAGAAAAGGGAAAAAGAGCTAAAAAACCTACCAAGAAAATTTGAGATCTCAACATCTGAGAATACAGGTAAGACAACTTATGTGGAATGTATACAAAGCATGTAGTACATACCATAGCCAGAGGAACTCTGACAGAACTGTTCCAATAAGGCCATTAATGACAATGCACATCCATATCAGTTTATTGGGAAACTCAAATGCTTCAAACCCAGTATAGTGAAGCAGGAAAAATCCTGGCCACAGCAGCAATAGATTAAACAGTCCCACAAAACCTGAGTATAAAAGCAGTATTAAGTAAATCACAAGATACATCTTTCAACATCTCATCCAGACTCTGACATTTTGATGACATGAATACATAAAAGCTGCAGCAAAGCCATATTGTAAATCCTTAAAAGGAACATAAGAAACTCTTACCTCAAATTCACAAATAATAACTACATCAGGTATTTACAGAGTTGAAATTGGAAAAGAAAAAAATTTCAAATTTCCAGTGAGTCCAAAGGGTCTGTCTGCATTACTACACATACTGTTATGTGGTAGGCACAATCCCAAGCACAAATACAGGCTGGGTGGTGAATGGCTGAAGAGCAGCCCTGAGGAGAAGGACCTGGGGGGCTGGGTTGCTGAAAAGCTCAACATGAGCCTGCAGTGTGCATGCACAGCCCAGACAGCAACTGAGTGCTGGCTGCCTCAAGAGCAGCGTGGCCAGCAGGGCAAGGGAGGGGTTTCTGCCCCTTTACTCTGCTCTCGTCAGACCCCATCTGGAGTCCTGTGTGCAGTTCTGGAGACCCCAGCACAGGAAGGACATGGAAGTGTTGGAGCGGGTCCAGAGGAGGGCCATGATGATCATCATAAGTCTGGAGCAGCTCTCCTATGAGGACAGGCTACAAGAGTTGGGGCTCTTCAGCCTGGAAAAGAGAAGGCTTCAAGGAGACCTTGGAGTAGCCTTCCAGTATCTGAAGGGGGTCTACAGGAAGGCTGGGGAGGGACTATTTACAAGGTCTTGCAATGACAGGACAAGGGACAATGGGTTTAAAATGGCAGAGGGGAGATTTAGACTGGATGTTAGGAGGAAGTTCTTTCCAGTGAGGGTGGTGAGACACTGAAAACAGGTTGCCCAGGGAGGTTGTGGCTGCTCCCTCCCTGGAGGTGTTCAAGGCCAGGTTGGACAAGTCCTTGAGTGACCTGTATTAGTGGGAGGTGTCCCTGCCTATGGCAGGGTTTGGAACTAGATGATCTTTGAGGTGCCTTCCAACTGTACCATTCTATGATCCTATGATCTTCCATTGTTAAAACTGTAGACAAAAGCCAGTTCACATAACTAGTCCCTAAAGTGCTCAGAACCATGGGAACAATGTGCTTTGGCATTCCTGAACCCCTTTACCACTCGCGGTCCAGAGCCTGAAAGCAAACAGTTTAATAACGCTCTGAATTAAAACTTTGAATACAGTTATTTTCAGTCTTACCAAAGAACATTGGTATGTCAAGTTTATCTTCTCTATCTACTTTCCTTTTTATCATTACTATGTAGACGGCATACAACATTGCTCCTACAAGAGACCAAAGGGAACCTGCAAAAACGAAACAAAACATCTCATTTAAGACATGTCAAATGTGATGAACATTAGGATCAATTATCCTAATCAGAGATCCATTACCAAACTTAAATTGTTTTATTATAGAATTCATTATTACATGAAAAGCATGGAAAAAATACAGAAAGATTTAAAATGTTAGTGTTTTCCCAATTAAAGTATACAAATGGGGGGGAAAAAACAAACCATCATGTGTCCAGTTTCAGAACTTGAAACTGTTAAGTCAGATTGTGAAACGTGACATAAATGTGGTAATGGGTTGGACTTGATGATCTTTGAGGTCTCTTCCAACCTTGCTGATACTGTGAATAGAAATACACAGCTTGCTATATGACCTGCCAAAAGATGGCACTCATCACCGTATAGTCTAGGATGGAAAAAAAAAAAATAAATACCTATTGTATCTTTTCCAGCAGATTTCTCAGATCCAGAAAGGTTAACAAGTACCACACCACCAATGCTAGCAAAAGAGAAGAAATGCAAAATGCTACTTAAAAGCAAGAATGTTTTTACAAAGACGGAAAAAAGGAAAGAGAAAAATATTAAAATGCAGTTCTATCTTTAGGTAATTTTCATCTCTCAAAATCCATTTTTGGAGAAGCCAAAAGGAGTTCTCTATCATCAAGGCCTCATCCTAAGTTAAAAAACAAAGAACCCCCTCCTCTTAACTTCCCTCAACAATGTACAAGACATTTAATGAAACAGGATAACAACACTGAATGTCATGTCTCTTCCTTCCCCCCAAAATTAACACAAAAAAGAAACCATAATTAAACAACAAGAAAGTAAGTTCACATTATTTCCAACAATAACATAATTAATCTAACTGCCTACAGGAGCATGGAAGTTCATGATATGAAGACTTAATTTGCTCAATTTACCTGTGAAATAAGGAGTTTTTTAAAAATTGTGTGATATATTGTCACAAGTATAGTACATAGAGCTGTTCTCTCAATCTATCAGGGAGTTTTGGAGCATTATCTTACCTTAAAATAACAGCTAGTAATTTGGACAGGGTAAATCTATCTCCACTGTTACTGGGAAAGACTGCAGCTAAGATTAAAGTAAAAAGCCCTGTAAGAGAAATTAAGAAGAGTTTATACAGTCAGGTTTTGCTACTGGTTTGGTCAGGAAACTGCACAGACATTTTCTGCTTCATATTTCACTTGTTTGTTTTAAGTACTTGATATTAGCAACTCCATCTTTAATCAGAAAAACTAACACCTTATGATGTGAATCCTCAGATGGGAAAATACATGCCCAAGTTAGAGAAAGGCTAGACATACTAGCAAAATAAACTGCAATAAGCCTGAAACAACATAATTGTTATTTTAAAACTGACTTTACAGAACAAGAGGTTACTCCTCAAAACAGGGACTGTCACATAATTTAAATACTTTAAAGTTCACATTAGAGTCTTGCATAAAACCTGTAAAGCAAGTGATACATAAAAAATATTTAGGTGGTTTAAGTTCTTCACCTCTAAATAAAAAGCAAATAATGAACAAGCAGACTTGACTTTGAATTGTATCTATTTTGAGAGGAAAAGTTACACCATCTTTCTTTTAAATCACACTCCTTAATACACAGGCATAACCACAGAAGAGGAGACATGCAAGCTTGAAAAGCAAAATGCAGGGTAATGATGAATATAGCCTAAACTCCTACAAGTACATAATGGAATTTCTAAATGCATTTTCAATGGCTTTAAACCTTACTGTTCCCCCAAAACCACAAAGTAAATCATTACACAAGTTCATCATAACCAAAATATGTTATAAACAGCCTTATAATGCACATTTGGTGGCATAAATAAAACTTACCAGAGGTTGAAGACAAGATATTAACTATGGCAACTTGGGTATCTGACAGAGCTTCTTGGTAAGAGAAATTTGCCAAGAACCACTAGGGAAAAAAAAACCAAAAAACAATCTTGTGTTAAACAGTGACAATATAGTTTAAGTTTCTTGGTGCAATAGAATTCTATTTAAAGAACAAAACCCAACCACTTATTTATCCAAAAATAAAACCAGAACAAGGCTTTCGCTTCAAACAGGTTTCTAACTTCTACTGAAGTGGCAGGTACATTAAAAGAGAGAGGCAAAATTAGAACTGGTCCAAGCCAATCACATTCAACTATGTGTTCAATAATGAAATAACATGCTTTGGAACTTAAAACTAATTAAATAATTTAAGTTGCATTATAATAGCTATTCTATAGTAACTAAAGGTACTTTTAACTTGTTTTGCAACTGCTTCAAGATGACAACTGCACAAGGGCTGCAAGGAAATTTCAGAGATACATGGGATATTAGTTGGCCTAATGAGGCTTTTTTTAAGAGTACTTAAAACTGGCATACATCTCCCCCCAGAAAAGTAATATTACATTTATTCAATATCTCCAAAATACTCTGGAAGGATTCCTGTCTGTTAGTTCCTCCATAAAGAAGGCAAGTGGTATTTCTCAACAATAAAGTCTCAGATCTATCCTCAGAGAAGTTACCACTCTCTAAAGTCTAAAAGAATGGAGTACATACCACAAAGCAAAAGAAAAAGCTGATTTTTGCAACTTGAGTTGCAGTGAGTTTTCCTACAGTTTTTAATATTGATTCCTGCTCCTTAACTGTTGGATATGACATGCGAGACAACTTTGCTTCCAATGCATGGCTTGATGGGAGCTGTCGAATCTCCATTATATTACTGAACCTTACTCGAGGCTTTTTGGGAGCTTAAAAAGAAATGAGAAAAAAAAAAAAAAAAAAAGGAAAAAAAGAAAGAAGCTGCACATTATTATCAAGCTTTTCAAGCTGAAACAACATGCAAATAAGACTATGATGTTTTAAGACAGTACCAGTTACAATACTTCACAAATATCTTCTGTTTGGATAAAACCCTGTTATCTCATTTTATTTATTAATCTAGCATTTGGCCATTTGATAGGCCACTAATAAGACAGAAGTAAAATTACTGTTTTCAATCAGTACAGTTTTCCACCCACAAAAACCTTACTGAAAAGCTTCATCCTTCCCTCCTGTCAAAAAAATCTAACTATTTTAGGTAGGAATTCTGTTAAGTATTACATTTATGATTTGCTTTAATTGTTTAATAGTCAAAGAGCAAAAACCAGACAAAGTTTAATAGTCAAAACAGCCAAAAGCTGTTTCCCTAATGGCAGTGTTTTGTTCAAAGGATGAGACAGTCTGAGAGACCTCAAAGTTTAGCAGAGATCATAAGATGACTTGTCCACTTTAGATCTACCCTCTAACTAATCTCAGAATCAGATTTTATTTATAAGGGCATCGTAAGTATCATTAGTGTCCCGTGTGAGGAAACCATATTAGCCTAATTCAGCACAAAACAATACCTAATTTCCTAAAAAAAAAGCAAAGGGAAAAGCTGCAGTTCAAAGAACCCTGAAGTGACTAATGCGTGTTATCACAGGACAGCAGAGCCTACCACTAAAGTAGTTCTTAACCCATGTCACCTAAGAGACTTGCTTTTCTAAGCAGGGACTCTCTTGCTGAGGATCAGATAATTGGATTCTTTTGACAGCCAACTTTTTCATAATTGTCTGGGGCAGTTAAGGCTTGTTTCAGCTACTATCACAAGATAGTGAGGCTTAAATAAAATCAGAATGCACGTAGACTGTTAAAATTCTTACTTTGACTGCTTTGCTCCTGCTCTAAAAAGGACAATAGCTTGTTTTTCCAGAGGCTGACTCACTGCTGCTGGTCATACAAGCCCAGAAGGAAAGAATCACAAGTATTGAACCCAGCTGGTCCCTTGAGATAAACATAGGATGGATCTGTAGTGACCAAGAAAGGTAAACTGAACAACAGGCCTATGTTCTCTCTACCTGAAAGTAAATATGAGACTGCAATTCATGCAATAAGATATTTAAGGGGAAAAAAAAAAAAAAAAAAAAAAAAAGAGGGGGGGGGGGAAAAAAAAAAAAAAAAAAAAAAAAAAAGGGGGGGGGAAAAAAAAAAAAAAAAGGCAAGTCCTGCAACATGACAACAGATATACCAAAGAGGAAGGTAATCCCTTCACCAAAGAACTAGCATTCCAGCATTCCAAAAGTCTTTACTCACTTTTCTCTGCATCACTATTATTACTGCCATTTTTTTCAGTTGGCAAATCATGAAACTTTACAGGAACATATAAAGGTTCACTCTGAAATGAATCAGTATAAGTAAAAAATACAGTTAAGCAGGATATTTAAATTGTAAGCAATAGAAATAATTTAGTGAATTAGAAAATTAAATGAAGAAAAGCTTGATGAATATTAAGAGAATAGCATTTAACAAAGAGGTTTTGCACACACTGCAAATATTCATACATAATCTGTATTTTATGTTGAACATATTATTAAAACTCAGAAGTAACTTCACTTTTGTGTGTTGCCTCATACACACAAAACTCAAACTAAAACCTACTATTTAAAAGAAATCATGATAATGAAAAACATTTCATTAGATCTACAGCTTCTGTCCAAATGATATACTAGAACATAAAAAACAGATTACATATACAGAATAGAACCCATAGTCATTTTTTTTTTCCCCATTACCCTAAATGCTCATAAGAAGTCAAAAAACTTTGGGAAAGGAACTCCAATATCTAGGACACTTAGCACAAGTTTTAACTGCTTAAAATACTTTCAAACAAGACAAGTTTTAAGCTGCTTGCTTAAATTAAATGAATAAACTGTAACAGTGAAGTAATGAAAAAGATCTGGTAGCTGCATTTTCATTAGACTCCTTATTTATGACTGGAATTTTTGTGGATGTTTAAATTAATGCAAAATTATTCATGGGTAACAATAAATCCTGCTTCCAGAGTCAGATGATCTTAATGAATTGAGTAGGTGAAGAAAATTTTATTCCTAAACATAGTTAAAGTTAGAAAAAGCCCACAAAGAATGGAATGAAGAATATTTCTGGAAAAATCTCTCTTCCACTCCCTGTTTGGTATAAAAAACCCATATGATAGTTTGTCAACACTCAATTGCCTCCCCTTACTCTATTACAGAGATGGTGAGAACTTTAGATGTTCTATGTTTTATTTATATTTCTGCATGTGGCCTCTGATTTGCATATGCAGATTAAGCAGCAATCTGTGATCAAAAGGGGCATAACAAACCATCATTTATGGACGATGAAAATCACCACAAAAACACCATCTGGCAACAGAGTTTATCAGCAGAACACCAGTACTGACATTTGATTCAGTAAACAGTAGTCACCCCATCCACTGGAAGGAAAAAGGCAGCCCACTTCCTCTCTCAAAATGCAATGCAGGATCACAGTGTACAAGACACTCAACTATCTGAATGATTCCATTGTGGATTTTGGTCTTGACGACTCTTTGGCTTTACCTCTAACTAGCTCTTCATATTTTGCTTTGGCAGCTACTGAGCTAAACATGTAAAGGCTTCCTTTGTATGACATCAACATTTCTTTCACAAACTGCAACAGAAACATTCAAGTAAGCATTTTACTGAGCTGAGAATCTGTATTTCTTATGATAAGCAACGTTCATTAGTTGCAACACATTATTAATAATGCATAGGTTACCAATCCCCTTTGCCAAAAGCTATTACTATTTTTTAAATGGTAAGTCAGGACAATGGTATCATGCTGCTGTAATGAATTCACCTTCACAAACTAAAGGCACTTACCAGAGAACTGTTTACAGTGTTATCTGTTGTACAAGCAGCAAAATAACCTTCAGCATCTGCAAACTAATTACAGAATCTTAAATGTAATCATCTATCCAGGCAGAGTTATTAATAACCGAAATTTGTTGAGAATAATTTTTTTTATACCTTTTCCCACAATTTTATCACAATTTCCTCTCTCCCTCTAGCCCTCCTCCCCAAGAAACAAGAGGGTTTTCAAGTCCAGTAAATATTTTCAGTAATTTCTTGTACCTCTTTGAGAACCCCATTGAATTCAACTACCCAGGCAGCAGTGCAGGATCAGACTGCTAGGAACGTCAAAAAATGCAAAGTTCAGTCTTAGTAAAACACATTTCACTGAATTATTGTGCATGTATTAACAACAAGCTTCTTGTTTCTTCATTTTATGGAGGCAAAGTTCCTTTGCATAAAAACTTGGAACTCTGCCTCAGTTTTAACAAGACTTAAATTAAGATGAGGTTAAGTATCATTTTTCTTCCTCTTTTCTACATCTTAATAATCACTACCACCCCTGTTGCCTGGCCTGCAGCCTGCTGTTCTACCATGCTGGTAAGAAATCCATTAAGCAAAGCCTCTAATGTGGAAAACTACCTAAGCAATCATTATTGGAATACAACTCCATAAATATATAATTTTTATTCTAGATTAATAAAAACAAGACATTTTAAAGGCACTTGTAGTAACAGTACATTTGAATATTTAACTAAACTCCTTAAGGAACAAATTAAAAATAAAGAAATCTAACTGGACATAACAGTCCTGTCTCTGCAGTGTTTCTTTGAAATATGCAAACATCAAAAAGTAATGAATATTGCCTATACATTATCCTTTTTATAGGATTAGAAAGAAAAACTAATGGGATTCCAGTAGTGGTGCACTGAGTATCATACACACAATGCCACATATTGAGCACTCCTTGCTGTCTGGTTCATGAGTTCCCGTTACCTCTTTCTCAAACACAGCCCTACACAAGGTTCAGTTGATCAACCACTGCAATTCACACTACACAACAGCCACTTATTCCATATATCTGTTCAGATTAATAAATTTGGTCAAACTACTGTGTGCATCTAACCATCCTTCAGCACCGTCATCATCGTTATTTGTCATTACTGTCAGCAAGGAACCTGTAAATACTGCTCATTCCCTAATTATCACATGAAGATCCTGAAGAGCATCAAGTCTAGGACATGCCATACTATATATGGACACTCGGTACCAAAGGCTGATCTAGCAAAAATTGCTTCAAGATATCAGACAACTCTGAGGTTTTTTTAAAACCAAAAATTTAACTGGGGGTGGAGGGTGTGTTGTGTTGTTCTTCAGGGTTTTGTATCAATTTTTGTTGTTTTTTAAATAATTTATCTTAATGTCATGCAACACAAATTTAAATATGTAACACCTACAGCTGTCAGGATCAGTGAAATCTACCATGTCCAGAAGAACTGAAGTCAGTCCCTTTTGCACAAGCTATTTTCTATAAAGACCTGTTGATTAACAGCGTATTCTTGGATCACATTTTCCACTTTAATGTGCCATTAGCATCAGGCCAAATGCTTTACTGCTTCCTGAGTCCTGCTGCTCAGCATTCTGAAACACTAGCACAGAACAAGTGCTCTTCCCAGCATCTCTTATTAATTTCCTTGAGAAAAATGTCTGTAACATGACAATAATTTTAGACTAGCACAAACCATGTCTAGTTATAGAACAGGTAACAGGAAGTCCTTCACTCATAAATGCTTTAACAATTATAAAAACTTAATTCTGCCACCTTTCCTAAACCTTGAAATCTCTTAGTAAGCAGTTCATACTTCTGCCAGAAACAGAAAGAGTCAGTAATAAAAATCAACGACAAAGTTCAAATTCAGATTCTACTGTTACAGATGAGGGGGCTGTAAAAGGGAACCAACAGGGCAAGGCTCATAAGTGCTTTTTAAAAAAGAAATATTCTCTGCAACTGTCCATGATAAAACACCAGAATAGATGGGCAAATAGTCTGGCCCACTACAGCATTTCTTATGATTCCTCTCAAAGACAACTACTGTGACTGTGATGTCTTGCCATACTATGATTCTGTTTAGAACTGCATTTCTGAAAGCACTATTTCACAAATATGTAAACTGTTTTTCTCTTGTCCCTATTTTATTTTTTTTCCTGCACAAACTTCAGCTACTATCAAAACATTTACAGAGTTAAAATACTTACAAAAGCTGTATGCCTTCCACGAAATCCACGAGTACACTGTTGCCTCCATGGTTTCCAAACAATAAATCCCAAGAGGTATAGAACAAACATGGATGTTTTTGCAAATGTACTGAAAAAAGGTTTGTTGTACTTTGTAAAAACATACTGTGGAAAGAAAATAGTTGCAGTATCCGAAATTACCAATTAGGTGAGAATTCACAAAATGAATGAACAGTTTTAAGTATATATTCCAGCATAGTCTGGTTCACAAAATGACAGGGCTGTGGGTACTGGCATGTATGACCAAAAGACACAAGTGGTCATACCTGTTCTGGGTGTCCCCTGTCAAGCTATCTTCATTCCAACAAGGAGGCACTGAGTCACTTTTTTAAGATACAACACCAGTGGAGAAAAGCTATTTATTGCTTATATCTAAGCATGCAACATAATTGATGTGCCACTGAACTCAAATAGGACTGAAAATACATTTAAATGCAAATACTTTAAGTTAAAGACCACTTTCATAAGCAATAACATAGTAATCACTAATCAGAGGAGATTAAGTAACACGTCAGTATCAATGATGACTCTACCAGCTCATTGGAAAAAAAGTTTTATTAATAAAAAGCATGTTAAGCACAAAAAATGTTATTAGTTTTCAAACTAATATATAATGTAACAACTCAACGACAGTGCAAAAACCTGAATTTGAACTCAATTTCCACTGCTACAGCTCTGGTTTAGGACTTAAAACAACATAAAATAAAGACTAGATCAATTTCAAGATGGTGAATATATCAACTAGATTATGATGAACTTGTCTGCAGTTTTAGGGTTTGAACTCCATGACCCGAGCCCTTTGCTCCTAGACTTCTAGATGTTCTGAACTATAATCTGCCATACTGAGTTTGCAACGTTACAGCTCATTTACTACTGCTACTCAGGAAACATATGGACATTATTTTAATCACTATGGAAATCAACAAAATTAACTCCCCAAGTAGAGCACGTAGTTATGAGCTTATGTTGTTCAAGTCATCAATAACACCTTCTGTTTTGAAAGCAAGCATCGTGGAGTTAAGCTTACTTGTAACTTTTAGTGGATACAAATGAACCCAAAGGATGTAACTTTCCCTTACTGAAAATATGGTTAATGGTTACACTAGAACAGTCACTGAGTCATTGACCATGTTTCTGGTGCATATTTCTCTTAAATAGGCCTTTATTTTCCTTTTAAGATGCATAGAGCCATACTTACAGAAGTGAGTTCTGAAGAGGCAACCCATATCACGTCAACGAGGAGAAGAATGACAATTCCTAGAGCCATTCGCCTACGCTGAGTGGTTGAACTGCTCTGGGAGCTCATTCGATTCATGATAAAAACCCACACCATTTGTAACCTGTGCCGAGACTGATAAAGGAATAAAACCCAAATGATTACAAATGGTGACAAAAGGAAAACAAGAAAATAAACCCAAACAGTGTGGGAGTTTCATGTATTTGAAGTGGAGCCAGCCTGACAGCAAACGCATGCTTATGTTTGTTTAAAAGCACATCTTTGGCAAATCTGGTATTAGCTTTTCAGAGACATTAGGGGCAAACAGAAAACTTTTATTTACTTCAGTGATAGAACAGATGATAAATTTATGAAAAGTAGGTAACAGATACAATGCCTTTTTGGAGTTTCTCTGCTACAATACCATTCTGTTTTGGTAAACTCAGACACTGTAAACTGACAGCAGAAATTACTTTGATGCATTATGTCAAATAGAATTTTAAGAAGGGTAGACAGGAATATGGTTAAAGTTAAGCAATCAACAAACATTTCGAAAGACACATCAACACATTTATTACAAATTATGATCCTTCAAAGCATAAAATGATTCAAGAAGAAAAACCTAGAGTATATTTAATTGTAAACTTACAAAATTCAATTACACATGCACTTGAACAGAAAAAATTTACGTATCTGTTTGGTAATTTAGGGAACACAGACTTGCATCAATTCTAGCAAGACCCTATCAAACTAAGAGTAAGCATACAATATATCCAGTAGAAAGCTTTGCTTGTTAAACAACCCAAAACACTGATAAAGATTTTGACTGTGCCTTGGTATCCTGCACACAGGAATAATCAATTAAGACAACTTCATATTCTGAGAAATCGAGACTACAGCAGTAAACCAGGCTTTAAGCTTGTCATCTAGTACAAAAGTCATGCAGCCTTGCCAGAAATTACAACACAAATAAGTTCGTATTTTGACACGCCCAAATCTATTTTCCTTTTCCTATAAACACCTCGCAGCTCCTAGAAGTCTTTGTTCAAGGCTGTAATAGAAAGGTGTCAATTTAAGCAATTCTATTAAATTACCTGAAAAGCACAGCTGGGTTCAAATGCTTATAGCCAACTGTTTCCACTGGAGAAGTAAGAATATACTGCTCAAGAGAAAATTTTGAAGATATGGCTCAAGCTGTAAAAATTCCCATTACGAAGAAGTCTATTTGCAGTTAAAACATTTAACATTTATGATGAGCACTACAGCAGTGTGTAAATAGCTCATGACCAAGTTTCCTTTTCCTTCAGTAGGCAGAGTATTTCTGTTTTATTCAATGCACACAGTAAACACAAGAGAACAGAAGTGATATTGTTTGGGTGGGTCAAAAAGGCAGTACATTGTGACTTTAGAGGACTCAACTTTGCAGAACTTGCACTAAATATAAGTATTAAGGTTACTGAAAACACTGATGTTAAAAGACCACTACCTTCTAAAAATGTAAGAAGGGAGGTAACTAAAGTAATTTTGAAATAGTAAGAAGGGCAAGACAAACAAGTTTTTCAAAATGTTGCTTTTTAACTCAAAAAAAATTTACAATACCCACTGTACCTACTCTAAGCAAGTGCTAATCACAAGCACATCAGACCTACCTGTGTCCTTGTACCTACTAATGCTACTGAAAGGGGATACAGATTTCTGATACAGTTTTTAATACAAGTGATAGTGACTGATATCTTATTAATGGCTCCACTTGTACTAGAGTATTTTACATAGTCTCTACTAAACCCAAGATGTGTATATGGTAGTTCATGATAACACATTAACTTAATACATTCATTCTTAAAATATATACTTAAGAGTTAATTTGCTACAGATTACATTACATACTTTCTATTTATCATGACAAACTGAAACACTCACTATATTTCAGACAATTCCTTAAGGGACTGAAATCTAATTCACCTTTATGGAGCAGTTCCTGACTCTCTCAGTAAACAGAGGTGATCTGCTTTGCTAATCCAGTTTGGTGAATTAAATTTTTTTTTCCACATGTCAACATGCAAACACTTACTGTCTTCTCAAATTATTTATGAGACAGTTGCATAATGCCTCAGTGAGGAAGCTACATTTTTTGCCAGACTAGTCTGTTTCCCAGATTAATGATTTAAATGTCTACGTATGAGCAAGTGAATTTGAGATCACTAGCCTGTTTCCTGCCTTTGACTGATGCCTCTCCTTTGCAGTACAGTCTCTGCCATGTTCAAATCTTGACACTTTTTCCTCCATTTCTTAAATGACTTCTTTCCAAAGAAAAATCAAAAGGCAAAGTTCCCAAAGTATAATTACACCACTAGATCTGTGCTGATATATTCCATGTGTGGGCATCAGTTCTGGATAATTATTCTGCTTTTCTGATAAAATAGTGGAACTGACAAAAGAAAGCAGGAGCCTGTAAGCAGGGAGCAGCAAAGTTATGAAAGGCTCAGCAAGGAATTGCAGTTTGTATTTGACACAGAATAAAGGGGGATGTATTTATTCTCAAAGAGAGAATAAACAGGGATATTATCTTAAACTTGAGTAAGCTAGGAGAAAGGTTTTCATGCATGAAAGCTTACAAAGGTGGGGTCTGGGTTTTTTTTCCAGTTTCTCTGAATTAGTCTAATAGAGACTACATATTATACTCTACAATTTTGCCTTCATTTTATTAAAACTAATATCCTGCAAGCCATTATATTAAGTTATATTATATATAGACTAGAAATTGCTCATGTGTTTGCGTAACACGGTAAAAATGGAAGCTAGGCATAAGAATTCCAAAGGAGCTTGAAGGAGCTTCTCAGGCTACTATAGCATGACACATGAACAGCAGCAAGGTATACTAGAAACAGAAACCAATCCAGCCTTCCACCAGTTACGTGCTGCAGGTAGAAGGGGTAGAGGTTGCTGGAGTCAGGAAGGAATCACAGTAGCCTGGAAAAGCTTATCAGAGGGCTGGAACACCTCACCTATGAAGACAGGCTGAGAGAGTTGGGTTTGTTCAGGCTGCAGGAGGCTTCAGGAAGACCTTACTGCAGCCTTCCAGTACCTAAATAGGGCCCACAGGAAAGCTAGAGAGAGACTTTCTACAAGGACATACATTGTAGCAACAGGACAAAGGGTAACGTCTTTAAATCTACACTCGCTATTAGTTTAGATTAGATATAAGGAAGTTCTCCACTGCGAGAGTAGCGAGACATTCAAAGAGGTTGCCCAGAGAAGCTGTGGATGTTCAATTGCTGGAAGAGTTCAAGGTCAGGTCAGATAAGGCTTTGAATAACCTAGTCTACTGGAAGATGTCTCTGCCCAGGGGTCCCTCCTGCCCCAGAGGGACTGACACTAAATGTTTAAGCTCCCTTCCAACCCAACTTGTTCTGTGATTCTATGATTTTATAACTGATTTGACATTTCTACATCTGATGCTCACATTCCTAGCTCTTCTGTCCTCACCATAAACTGCTTCAAAGCATATAACATACATATACTGTGCATAGAGATCATGCTCAGATACTGTGCACACTCTGTAGTTGCTTAATGTTGTACTCAACTTGTCTATATTAAGCTTGTACAAATCCCTTGCTTTAAGATCCCTCAGCAGGAAGGAAGGAAGGGATGACAAAATATCTAGTGCTTCTCAGATCAGGGGTTACATATCAAGTTAAGAGCATAAGTACACATTGCACCATGTCTTTTCTACCTGAGTAGATTTTTAATTTCTAACGTAAGAGCCTATATTTATGTCTTGAAGTTGAAGGCTTTTACGTTACAGTAATAGCAGCAATTGCTTTGTTATCTGATTACAAACATTTCTGTGTGCCTAATACAGTCCTTCACTTGCCTATCCTATCAAAAAAGAAAAAAAAAAAAAAAGCTTAACAAGAAAGTGAGACTACAACATCTCTATCATGCAGCACAATGCTAGTACCTGAGTAAAAAAATTCTAAAGCAGCAATACTATAATGCCTACAACATTCAGACGAAGAACAGAACTCTTCAAACTCATATATTAAGTTTTAGGACAGAATTCAAACGTATAGAATGTCACACAATGCAGACAGGAACTACTACATTGAGAAGTTTTAGACAGATACATCATCCCACTTATTGACAAAGTAGCAGTACTCATGAATTTGTCTTGAAATACAGTTCCACGTGTTTCTATTTGGATTCTGTATATTGACAGCAATGTGCTCTGACAAAAACACAGAAAGAACAAGATTTACTTTTCTTATACATACCTTTCACAATAACAGTAAATGAACAAAAAATGCTAGTAAATTTCACACATCACGTCAAAGTGAAGACAGTCTCCTAAAAAGAAAAAAAACCAAAAGTTAGAAAAATTACATGCCTTGTACATTATGCACTTATCTTTGTAAAACATTTTAAGTTCCACAAGTGTCTGCTATAGTTCCAGTTCTAAATGCTAGGGACATACAGATATAGAACCCAGACAATCAGTCCATATCACGCTAGCAGGATGCAAGAACACAGAATCATTTACTAGTTTTGATATTTCAAAGAACATGATCCCTTTCTTATTTAATCGAATGCAAGAGGCTTGTACAAAAAAAGAGCCTGACAATGTTGAGTTCTATTTGTTTAAAGTATGCAGAGAAAGACCTTAATTCTTAAGCCTACATTCCTAAGTAAAGAATTAAAACATTATAACTATGAAGGTAGTGGAAGAGCATGAACACTCTTTGGTCTTAAAATAATCTAGAAAGAAATAAAAGACTTCCACATTATTTCTTGTGGAAGCCCAGTATCTTTCTTAATTTGTTACAGCATTATTACTGTATAAAGAAAAAACAAAAACAAAAACCAAACAAAAAAGAAACAAAACAAAAAAACCCCACCAAATCCTTACATATTTTTCTTTATTTTAAACTCAGATCCTACAAAGGCATTCAATAAAACCCACTTTGTTACATAAGGTAAGACACATACATAAGGGTCTTCAGAAAAAAATTATGTAGTAGACCAAGCGGAAGTCCATCTAATCTGCAACTATTTGTAAATTCAGATGTTAGCACATATACAGTGCTCCAAAAGAAGGCACAACAAAAAAGAAACTGAAAATCAAAAATAAAGCTGTAAGTTCTATTGTCTGAAAGAGATGGAATTTTTTTCTCACGTGAAACCTTACTAAGCTCTGTTTCAGTGATATCCTATATCTATGGGAGTTATTATAATAACGAGTCACAAATCAGTGCACAGATAGAGGTAACAGTAAGTGCAACCCTAAGCACTTACCCTACATTTTGCCTTTGATAACCTGTCAAGTATGGCTGAAAGTTTAGAAACTCTGAATAGGAGGTTAAAAGTTAAACTGATACTTTTCACCTACTGCAAATTAGGTTAAGACGTAGATGATAAGGATGGATCAAGCAAGCCTATCATTCAGCCCTCACTGAACTCATCAAGATTTGCATGTTGCTTAACATTCAACAAGTTCAAGCCCTTTACCACACAGTTTATCAAATGACTGTAGCTGGTTAAGAAAAAAAAGAAGATGTAGTTTTAAGACACAGGCATGTGGCTATCTCCTATACAAAGCCCATGCACACTGCAGATCCTGAACACCTATTTATTTCAGTGTCCTTACATGCAAACTGTTGCTGTTGGCCACATTTTTCTTATGATACTAACCTAATCAGAGATTAAGATCAGTATCTCCAACAGCCAAGACTTAAACCAAAACTTTTACCCATACAAAGCCTAAACAGTTTGTGCATGTCTAATTTATGCATCCAAAAGAACTGAAAATAACAATAATGAACTACAAAATATGTTTAAAATTTCTTTTTCTCCATGCACACCACATCAAATATCACTAAGATAAAGATTCAACTGCTTACTGTCAGCTCCCATTTAATCCATATATGTTACACTCAAGTAACCTGGTGCAGAATTGGCACTTCAATTCAGTCATTATACAAGACATATCCTACTCTCCATAAGCACAGCAGATCTGCTGTGGGCTGTGGTCCAGACTGAAGCTGATCCCACAGAATCCTGTTCAATGCTTATTCCCAACAATGAACCCATTTCAGGAAAGCTTGGCATATTAATATAATATTTGACACCTAAAACAAGAACTGTACAAGATACTTCTCTCTAAGAACATAGCTTTACCCTTACAATCAAAGTGCACAGGCACCAGAAGGCATTTAGGCTGAAAGAGAAACCATGGTTTAAAAGTAAATACAACAGCATACTCTAACAAATACAGTAGAAATTTCAGCCTTTTGTTTTCATTATCAGGAAATAAATATACTTTCTACATCATGTAACTTTATACCAGAAGAAATTTGAATATTCATTTAAAAGGCATTTATTAGTATCATTAAATTTTTCAGCAAATAGAATGGAGATTTTCTAAGTCTTTTTTTCCCATTTATTTACCATTTTAACAGTGTTACAGTTGGTGCTGTCATCTTGTGGAACCATTTTTCAGCCAGTTACATGAAGATCTACTGGGAAGAAAAAACAAAACAAAAAAACAGAAAAATACACTTATCTTTCTCTGTCATGATATTGTATTTTGTTTTTAAAACATTACAGTATCTTAGATCACTTAAGCCAAGTCAACACTTTATGATACACAAAAAAGGTAAAAAATGGTCTCACTATGAAATCTACAGTATATGTTCATGTGTAGCTGGTTACACCAAACCCAACAGGTTCAATGGCCTGTCCTACTCTACCATTCTAAGGACAGGACATACCTTTACCATTGATACTCACACATGAAGATATACAATTGTTTCTATAGAGTTAAATGTGCAGATTACCACCTTTTTTCATATTAAATGTTACACTCTAAAAAGCAAAAATCACACAAAGCTCACAAAGTAGCTTTTACTATGTTGACAATTAGAGAATACCGCAAGTAAAAACTGCTAAATCACTGCAAACCAGGAGTATTGCTTCCAGCCGTTCTATGAAGAAAACACACACACCCAAAAACAAAAGTACATAATAACAGGAATAACAAGAAAGCCAGAACTGCAGCTCAGTCACAAACCACGGTGCAAGCAAGGCAACTTGAAATTCTTCCTTGTATTTACTCGAGATTATTTCACACGCAATTTGAAAGACAACATTCCAAGATAAGGCCTGCACACAGAAGAAATGGGTTTAGTTTTTCCAGTTATACCAGCTGCTCCAATAATACAAGTTCTGGGATACACCACCACCTTTCTCCTTCACCACCATCATCAGCTGACTCTCATTTCATATTGCTTTCAAGATAAGATAGACACTGCTTTGACTCTAACCAGTAACAATCGGGAACTGACACAATTTACACCTATCCTCCTAAATCTGGAAACACACATTAAAGCAATGTTAGTTTGCTCTGACTCCACTCAATTTTCATGGGGTATCACATGATGAGAACAAAAGCAAGAATTCTCAGAAGAGGTGGAAAAGTGTTATGCAACATGACAACCACATTCACTACAGCCCTCTAAACTCTACACAAAGTTTTGTGCAGAATAGAGTGAAGCAAATGGCACAAAAGAAACTGAAACCAAGTTATTCATGTCAGTACTGAAGTACTGCAAGTACAGATCATCTTTCTTAGTTAAAAAAAATGCAGAGAAAATAATAGAATTTAGCTTAATGTAAAGAGATGATTTAGGAATCTTGCAGCGCACAATGTAACAGTCACAGTAGCTGTCATTGTACAGTTGCATCCTGGGATCTAAGGAGTAAGAGGAATACTTGAAACAGTTTCCTATCCAGCACTTACCCAAACACTCATGAAACAAAGTTTCAAACAAAATTTCTTATATAGAAATAGTAATGAAGAATTTTATTCTATTGCATACTCTGAAGTCTTTACCAGAGCACCTAACCACATACTTTTTGGATTCATTCATATAACATCCCAGTTATGACTACAGCCCTGTTGGACATGAACATCAATCATCCCATTGAATTAGAAACATACTAGTTTCAGTTTAGCAGAGTAAAAGTTGACAAGTGGAACTGACATTGCTCTCTTTCCTATGCTCTTCCAATAACATTAAAAAAACAACCCTCATGTCAAGCTGCTAAGACCTCTCTGTTACCACGTACAGAGCACCCTCATAGCCATGTATTTAATATTAGCTAAGCACTACACGTGACACTCATTTCACATGCTATCCATCTAATCTTGTCTAACGCAAGATCTATCTTGTGACAAAGCGTGATATATTTAAACAGCCAGAGATCTCTGATAAGAACAAGCACAGCAGCTTCTAAATCTACCCGTCACTCCTGCATCTGGAAGCTGAGCCTTCCAGGCATGCTAGAAATCGGCAAAACTACCTCATTCACAAACGTGCTTTCACAGTGCATGGGGTCTCTTCCTTCCTTCCTTCCTGCTGACAGATAGCTTGCGAAAAGTGTAGCAGGAACAAAGAAGCGTAGGAAATGAACAGATCTCCTTAATACACTCAGGGGCGGAAAAAAAAAAAAAAAAAAAAAGTGGATGGCTCGGGAGAAAGAAATATGGTTCAAGCCCTGGAGATCGCAGGGGAGGAAGAGTTAAGTATGCGTCCGGTACTCGCTCATAGAACAAGCACTGGAGAGCGCAGGGGGGAAGCAAGATGCAGTCCAAGCAGGGCAAAGCATGAACATCCTCGCAGCTCAGACGAGGCAGGACAGAGCTCGTCACCTGCCAGCTTGCTCCCGGGAAAGCGGCATCTCTCCACACACACATCATCCTCCTCCTCCTTCCCAACTGAGGACAGGAGAGAAAAGAGCTTTCTCCAGCACTACTGCCACAAACGTGCATGGGATGGGGCCGAGGTTCGGCAGACCGAAGGGAGGGGGCAACACACGCTGCCTCCGACCACCACTGGGCGCTGAACGGCCGCGGGAGACACCCGGACGCACCACCACGGCACTCCTCGACACGGGCAGGCACGACCTCCCCCCGCCCACGCGCGATGTGAGGGGGCAAAGTTCCCGTCCCGAAGCAAGGCGGAGCTGGTCTCGTCCCTTTCAGCCCTACGGGCCGGGGCGGCCGAGGCCTGTCGCCCGCGACACCTCCGGTAGCGACTGACAGGCGCGGCGAGGCTGAGAGGGCAGCGGCTGCGGACCCCGCGGCTCGCCTCCCGCCATGTATGGCCGCTGAGGGTCCCGCGGCAGCCCCGTTCCCGCGACGTCGGCGGTACCTGAAGCCGCGAAAGGGCCCGGAGCTCCGTCCGGCGGCGGCACCGCCCGCTCCCCTCCCCTCCCTCCTTCCCGCCCGCCCTCTAAGATGGTGGCGTACGCGAACGGCGCCAGCTGCGCCGCGCACCGAGAATCCATCCCCGAGGCCGCGAGCGAGCGCCGGCCCCGCCCGCAGGCCGGCCGCATCGAGCCGCTCGGCCAGCCACTCACCATCCCTGCCGGCCGCGCCCGGCCCGTCCCTCACCGGGCGGGTGCTGCTGCTCCTCGGCCTGACTCCGGAGGGGGCTGGTGAGGGGCAGCCTGCCCCTCTCCAATCCATTCTGTCTGTTCAGACACTGAGCCTAGAGGGTTCAGCGCTTATAGGCCTACGATGCCGATGCCAGCGCTGCAGTGTAGGTGGCCACGGCCGCCCGCCCCGCGGGGATGGGCAACACCCAGGGCCGTGAGGCGACGGCACGTCTCACTGGAAAGCGCGGAGCGTTCCGCCGCCGGCCTCGCCGGTGCTGGGCTTGCCTCCAGAAGACTGACAGCAGAGGAGCCCTACTAGCTCAGGCAGCCGCTGGCAGGCGGCGGCGAGGTCCTGCCCGGGGGAGGCAGGGCACCGGGGGGTTTTCACCGGCGTAGTTACTGATGTCCGACCCCGTGTTATTTACTCGGTGTGCAGAAAAAACAGTCGTCACACAGAGTCGATGTACTTGTTTTATTGCAGTTCTGGGCAGAAAAGGGCACTAGGCGGTAATGGGCAAAGCTAGCGCATCTCTTCAGAAATGAGCCAGGTCTTGCATACTAAATGACAACGAAGGAGAAACTAAACCAAAGGAGTGGTTAGTCATTGCCGCACCCAGCTTTACATAGGAACCCAGACACAACTGCCCATTCGCTTACCTCCAGACTGGTATCTTTGTTTGAGATTGGTTCGGCGCTACCAAGGCTCATTACCCCCACCCCACCGCCGCCTCGCCTCGGGCGAAACCTGGAATTTTTCTAACTGTTAACCCTTTTCTCTCCACAGCACTACTGCTCCTTACAATGGCAAAAAGCCGCAAGTGGGCTGGGAAAAAATGTGGCAAAGCCGAGGGTTTGCTGGTTTCAGCAGAAGCCTCAGCCATGCCCCTGCGGTGGGGTAGTTCTGCCTTGGCTCTAGGGAGCGGTTCCGGCAGTGCACAGCAGCAGCACCCGCTGTGCAGTCTGGTCTGACCATCTGTAACGAGAGAGTGGGTAGCATAGCTCTGATGGAGAACTTCCTTCGGACAGACAAGCCATCTCCTAGCTTTTACAGTCTTTTTCAAAGCAATGACATAAGCCAGTCAAAAAAATAAACCTAAAATATGGAGGAACAGAGAACACTGTGGAAGTGAGCTGAAGAACTAGAGCTGAAAAGCTGAAGATGGAGAAGTGGAATGGAGCTTGAAACTAGTCTGTCAAAAAAAGGGAAGAAAGAAAAACCCAAGTGAACAAAACCCGTGAGAAACATCCTAAAATGCAGTGAGATGGTGGAATCTTTGTTTCATATTACTGTAATCTTTACACTGCAACACAAAATCCCACAAGACGGAGAAGTGGTGACTAATTCTCAAAATAGATGTCTGCTTTACTATCAACATGCTTTTAAGAGCAGTTATTCAGTATTCACCTGCTAACAAATGCACTTTTTGGAAAAAAGTCAACTATTAGGTATTTCAGGACTTTTCAAGTAAAAACTGCTAGGAAATAATAGTGATGTATACAGATGAATGGAAAGGTGAATCATAGAATCATTTAAGTTGGAAAAGACCTTTGAGATCATTGAGTCCAACCATTAACACAGAACTACAGAATCCACCACTAAACCATATCACTCAGCACCACATCTATACATCTTTTAAATCCCTCCAGGGATGGTGACTCTACCACTTCCTTGGACAGGGCTTGTTCAGGGCTCGACAAGACTTTTGGTGAAGAAAATTTCCCTAATATCCAATCTAAACCTTCCCTGGCACAACTTGAGGCCATTTATTCTTCCTGCCCTGGCAAGTGCTGTCCCACCATGAGAGGCAGCAGCTGGGACTACGGATGACAAAATATCTGGAGATGTGCAGATTTTATATATTTTTACCTTCAGTCTCTTTCAACAGTGCAAAGTATATGAAACATCGACTGAATCAAAACCATCTTCCTGAGTGTAGCTCCACATGTCCTCTCTTGTATGTGAGCTTGCTTTTTTATTTTTCATGAGGCTATGAAGTGTGCCTCTCAATGCAGTCACACAGATAAATCCAACTTCCTAATGCTTTGATTTTAAACATCGTGACTGAGGCAGGTCAGCAGGAGAAAACCACAGTTCTTAAGATGGAGCACCAAGCTTCTCTGCATCACAGAAGGCATTTATCCCATGGTTCCTGAGGCATTTCAAGCAAAATGGAGCAATACTGTCAGAGGTCCAGAAGTTTGTACTTTTTTACATTCAGAAATACAACAGGACTCCTGTATTTTTAGTTCTTCATTAAGTAGTTTGCTTCCTGTTGTAGAAGTTCTTATGGTGATCTTGTGTCTTCTCTGAAAAAAAACTGTAAGAATGAATTCCCTTTTTAAATTTTTTTTTTCTAAAATTAAGAGTTTCTGTAATCATATATGAAAACTCCCCAGCCTTATATGTATACTGCATATAAACACATGTTGCAGATTTCTTTTTCTTGCTGTGAACATTTTAGTAACATAAATAGCACTTTTATAGCAAAACAAAATTATATCTACTTCCCAGCAGCACTGTAGTATTTTCAGGTGAGAAAACATCTTCAGTTTTATTTTACAGACCTACTAAAAGGCACTGATAAAATAAGAATTTTGTTTCTGCTCATGTATATTCTAGTTATGAGAATGTAATAGCTGATTTGCATGAAACAGATCAGATCCCAAGAAGGAAATGTAATATTCCATAGGTGTCATAATAGATCTTTACAAAGGAATTGAATCTACTCATTTTAGAGAAATGCTTCCCTCAGAGGGATTCGGATCAAATCTTTGATGAACAAGATGTTGAGGAACAAGACAAAGCAGCAAAAGAAACTATGTTAAGATTTAAACTGGTAAGAGTCAGTTTTGATCAACTTCTGTCCTCCTTACAGAAGGATGGAGTCTAAGTGTTCAAGGACTAGACTTGGTGTAGGGTGCATGACAACAGTTTTCCTTGTTCTGCTGGGTTACACCAAAAGTCCATCTAGCTCAGAACTCTGTCCCTATGATGACTCATAATGGATGCCTGGGAAAAGGGTATTGGAAACAAGGCACTTACAAAGTAGTTGTTTCCATGGCACATCCTTGTAGTTTTTCGAAACTAATGGCTAACAGCATCCCTACCTAGAAGTCTGTAATTCAGACAATATATTTAATAGCTCTTGATGGACCTACGAACTTGGCTAATGGCTTCTCTGAACCCAGTTGCACTGTAAAATGTTAGCTGTTAAGCATTTATTTAGGGTAGATCTTGTGGCATTTAGGCAAAGTCTTGAAGCAATACTTCATTTTGCTTGGGTTTAGCCCTCTAGTTAATAATCTTATCACATAACTTGTAATAGTTGTTCCACTTCACCTTCTTTGCACCATTTGAGTTTTAATGTGCTTTATAGTTGTCCTCAGCTGCCTTCAGTGTCCTCACTAAGTCCTGCTTTGCACTTGTAGTTGTGGGGATAGTTCTATTGTTTGGTTATCCTCAATACCTTCCCCTGCTCCCAATACAGTTCTTGAGATGCTGAAGCAAAAACATCAAAATTTGGATATATCATGAGTTAAAGTGCAATAGTTACAATTTCCATTTTGTTCTTAGTCATTCTTCGTGTATTTACAAACATTTTGTATTTTTGACCCTTGCTGAGCTGTTCCGTGGCTGGTTTCTTAGCTGTTTTACCTAATGACAAAGCTCTAACAAACCTGAGTGCTGAAAACTGTATTATTTTGAATAAATTTATGCAGATTACTATGAAAACTGCTAGTATTTACAGGAATACTGCTACACTGAAAATCTATTTGATGCAAAACCCACAAATACTCTTGCAATGCATTTTTTAATCAATCATTACTTTTAATAGCTGTAGAGAAGGAACTAGAATTGAGAGCTTTTTCTGCTCCCTACTGAACATTACTTGCAAATAGGAGGTTGTAATAAGATTGCAGATTAGTAAAACAACTAATTTGGGGAACTTGTCATTGCTTACTTTAGTCATTTTAGTTTGCTTATTTATAATGGTAAACAGGAATCTTAATTGGCAAGGGGATTTCCCAGGCTGAAAATTACTAAATTGCAGTCACTCAATTATTTTCAGTAGGTGAACTGTGGTCATATTTTTTTTTAAAAAGACAACTTTAAAACCAGTTTGGAAGCAAGCAAAACCGAAAGTAAATGGAAAGTAAACCTTCAGAAGTGTTCCAAATTACAGAATTAATATACTGTTGCAAAGAAATTACATGCAAGAGGGGACTGCCCTTGTAACTTTCATGTGTGTTGACAAATAGAGTGTCTATTTGAGTGCCATAGCTAGCAGAAATGCATGTGTGAGCATGAGTACCTGCTCTGTCAGGAGGTGCAATCAAAAAAGACAAACAGGCCTTAACACAGAGTCAAAAGTTAAGTGTTACTCAAACCGAATATTCCCATAAAAGCAACTTTCTAAAGGTCATCAGTCAGTTTTCCCAGCACAAGGCTGAACAGTTGGAATTACATGTCATATGACCCTGTATGTTCAGAAGAACAGAACAGATTTTGATATTTGTGCTTTTTTCACATTCCTGTATGAATAATCACAATGATTCACTGAGGCTCATTGCAACATAAGGTACTAGTCAACGTGAATGGCAGTATTGCCCAATATGGTAATCGTTAACTGATCCCTTGCTGGGCACGCATAATGTTCAAGATAAGTCAGGTATTCTCATAAGAAAGGCCTAAAGCAAAGGAACAAACGTCCCACATTCTTTCAGTATTAGTGTGGGAAGAGTACTGCGTACATATAGGTTCTATATAAGAGAGCATGCCAGTGGATTAAACTGGAAGTTACTCTACAGGAAGGAAAATTTGTTTCACACATCTCGTAATGCTAACAACTACCTATGGTCTTTTCAGTGCCGGTGCTCTTAAACTGCACCAAAAAAGAAAACTTTATCAGGTGAGGAATTGCCCTGACAGAGCTACTGATTTTGCGCTTTGCCAGTATGAGATTTTCATAGTAAGCTTTCAAAACATTGTCCTCACAGGTAAAGTAAGTTGCCTTGTTAGGATGGCACACCAACCTGAAAAGATATGACGTGCTCCAAACAGGTATTCTAACTCCCCTGTTCTTACATTAAGGACTAATGCAATTCATGCCATCTGTCCACCAGATTTTGCCCAGTTTACATATTCATTAGCATCATTTGCCAGTGTTTGCTTTTAGGCATCTGAAGAGCACATCTCACAAACTGACTGTGTTCATCTTCAGATATCCATGTAATCCTTACATGTTATTAAAGTTATTATTTCAGGAAAATTTCAGGAAAATTTCCTACAGTTTTTCAGCAGGATTCTCAGATTTACAGAAATGAGTCAACAGTTTCTTTGTGTATGCTGTCTATGAACAGACTGAACAAAGCTAGTGTGGATGTAGCCAGCATTCAGAAACAGTGCTTTGAAACTGCTTCCATTTTTTAAATGTATGCAGTATTGTCACTACGGAATTATTTATTTATTTACTAACACAGTATTTTTAAAGTGTTTCATCTGTTGACTAACTTGACTATTATTGTTCATTGTTTCTAAATAAACCATGCATCTTAACAAGAAGCTTGGGCTCCAGATTGTGACAACTGAAAAAGCTGTGATAATTTGAAAAGATACAGCATGAGCTGTTCATTGCTATCACCCAGCTCTGCTGGAGAGAGTGTTCCTTATTCTGCTAGAAAGAACATTCCTTATCCTGCTAGAAAGAAGGCAGCTAAGTAATTTAACCTATCAGTGATGATATTTTTAGTTATGTCACATTTTTTTCTGCAGACAGTTAGGGAGTGCTTATTCATGCTGTAATATCCAGCTGACTAGAAAGATGGGTACCATTTTCCAGCAGCACACTGCTGCATTGAGAGATCACATCTGTCTGTGTGAACTCCAAATTCTCCTGGTTCTCATCTCCTTCCTGTGTTACCTTGAGGTAAATATATACAATGAGTAACATAGCGCAATGATCACAGTTGTGATTTAGAAGCCTTAAACACCTATTGTCTTCTAAAGCTAATGTGAGGAGTCAATGGTTTGGATCAATTCAAGAAAATACTTTTTTTTTTTTTTCCAAAAGTCACAATACAAGGTAAAAAAATCAGAAATATATAATATAAATGTTTCTAAAAATTCCTTTTATGAAAATCCACTTAGAATGAAAGGTTAAGTACCATAACTCTCTCGGAAGTTGTTAAAGCCTCAACAAGTGTCTCAGAAGAGAATTTGTTTAGCTGACATAGAGAATAGTTTGAAATGCCTGAATAGTTCAAAAATCCATGGTACCACTGGATGCTCTGTGACTCTTCTTGCTGTTACTGTTGTGAAATAACCCATCCAGAGCATCTTGACAGTCTAAGTATCAATAATATGGTACTTTTCTTGCTCTTGCTTACTTGTTTTTTAAGTTTTTATTTTACTCCTGTGAACTTCTGTGCTCTGCTGGAAGCCTCACTGGTTATAGATACCTGCAATAGCTGCTAAACTGCAACTTAGTGACATATTGATTTGATTTAGCACACGGATGACATCTTTGAACAACAATAAAAAAATCACTAAATTAAATGGTGGGTTTACGTATGTTTGCAAGTTATCGTGGATTTTTTACTCAAATTAATGGTTCATGACATGGTGAACATGAAAGTCGATGCCAAAAGCACAACTGCCAAGACAAGTCAAATACTTACAGCTGTGATTGATTTAGGTTCTCTGTTCTGTTGCAGTATAAGTCATATGAAAAAGGTACCAAGAAAGTAGACAGGGACAACTGAAAACACATAATAATGTTTCTATTCCAAGAGAAAGCACAGATTTTCTGATCAGAGCTAAGCTATCATATGTGTTAACTTGCCTCCCGGGTGTGACTGTGAAGCCTGTGCAGTACAGGTACAACACAAAGGCAGAGGTCTGTATTCTGCTTTGCTGGAGTAGGAATCCTGCTATCTGCTTTCTGTTATATCATTTACAGAAGCTTTATAAAGGAACAATATTTGTTATGAAAAAACACAGAATGGGAGCATAAACAATTTTGTATTGTATTGTTGAAATGCAAGTATAAATGGGAATGCAGTGCTTCTCTGGACAGCATGACTTTTGCTGAGTTTGTCTCTGCTCAGAACATCAAGTTCCTATTTAAGTCATCCCATTTTCAGTCAAATTCTTCCTTTATATTTTCTAGGTTTATCTTTTCACGTATTTTGCTGTTATTCCTAGCAAATATAATGGGAAATAATGGTGTTACAGAATTACAGAATTGCAGAATGTCAGGGGCTGGAAAGGATCTCAAAAGATCATCTAGTCCAACCCTAGTTGGAAAGATCATCTAGTCCTGCCAGAGCAGGATCACCTATACCAGATCACACAGGAATGCATCCAGGCAGGTTTTGGGTATCTCCAGAGAGGCAGACTCCACAACCACCCTGGGCAGCCTGTTCCAGTGTTCTGTCACCCTCACAGTAAAAAAATTCCTCATCATGTTTAAATGAAACTTCCTTTGCTTCAGCTTACACCCATTGCCCCTTGTCCTGTCACTGGGCATCACCAACCAGAGCCTGGCTCCATCCTCTTGGCACTCACACTTTACATATTTATAAACATTGATGAGGTAACCTCTCAGTCTCCTTTTCTCCAAGCTAAAGAGCCCCAGCTCCCTCAGTCTATCCTCCTAAGAGAGATGTTCCATTCCCTTAATCATCTTCGTGGCTCTGAGCTGAACTCTTTCAAGCAGTTCTATGTCCCTTTTGAACTGGGGTCCCCAGAACTGGACACAGTACTCCAGATGAGGCCTCACCAGGGCAGAGTAGAGGGGCAGGAGAACCTTTCTTGACCTACTAGTCATACCCCTTCTAATATACGCCAGAAAGGCCAGAATGGCATTGGCTCTCCTGGCCACAAGAGCACATTGCTGGCTCATGGTCAACCTCCTATAAACTAGGACCCCTGGATCCTTTTCCCCTTCACTGCCTTTCAACAGGTCAGTCCCCAGCCTTTACTGATACCTGGTGTTGTTCTTTCCCAGGTGCACGACTCCACATTTGCCCTTGTTGAATTTCATTAAATAATTTCTTCCTGCCCAACCCCCTGGCCTGTCCAAGTCTTGCTGAATGGCAGCACAGCCTACTGGTGTGGCAGCCACTCCACTCAGTTTGATGTCATCAGCAAATTTGCTGACAGCGCACTCTGTGCCCTCATCCAGATCATTGATGAACATATTGAACAGAACTCGTGCCAGTACTGACCCCTGTGGGACCCCACTAGTTACAGGCCTCAGGCTGGACCCATCCCATTGACCACAACTCTCTGACTTCTTCAACCAGTTCCCAATCCACCTCATCATAAATAGTCTGAAGATATAAACTCAGTTTATAAGTTTCCCTCTCTCTGTACATACTTTGTTTTGGTGTACAAAGAAGTGTAGTTGTTTGGTCTTGGTTCTCCCCCTGCTCCATTATTAAAAAAAAAAAAAAAGAAAAAAAGAAAAAAAAAAAAGGCATGTACTAATTATATTTTGAAAGTTAATTGTTTTAGTTGATCTAACTCAGAACTGTTGGAGTGTTGCCACATCAAATGAGATCCTGGTAATCTGCCATGACTTCACCATGTGCAGCTCCATGAAATTACATGCCTCCCATATGCCTGCTGCTGTAGCTATGCCAAAATCAACCAATAACACTATTTTTACTTGTGGCCCTTCCTGGAAGATATCTACATACATCATATATCAGGGTAGGCAAAACATTTTCTTCTTTAGCTCTCTGTAGTATTCTAGCAACTAGCTGGCAGCATTTATCTATATTGATATATATCCATCAGAATATGATGGAGAAATTATTAAGCTATGTACTCTGTAATATTTACAATAATAGAGATAATACAAAATAGTGAATATTGGCTAATGGCTATATCTAATGGAGTCTCAGGAGGATGGAGCCAGGCTCTTCTCAGTCTAATGATAGGACTAGGGGCAACAGGTGCAAGCTGGAGCACAGGAGGTTCCATGTAAATATAAGGAAAACGTTTTTCACTGAGGGTGACGGAGCACTGGAACAGGCTGCTCAGAGTGGTTGTGGAGCTTCCTTCTCTGGAGACATTCAATACCGACCTGGATGCATTCCTGTGTGACCTATTCTAGGTGATCCTACTCTGGCAGGAGAGTTGGACTTGATGATCTTTTGAGGTCCCTTCCAGCCTCTGACATTCTGCAATTCTGCGATATTATAGACCTGATTTTCATTTACTGTTTCTCTAGCTTTTATTCTCAGCTTTACTTGGGCTTATGGGATGTTCAGTGTGATGTACTGGATATTAACTTGCCTTTTAAACTCAGTTTGTATCAGTATAAATGGCAACAAGGACTGAGGAAAGATCAGATTTTCAGCCCTCATGGACATTTCCAAAGTACCTTTACCCTCCAACTTTTACTTCCTTTTATTTTACCTTGTTCCTTGCACGTGACTGTGCTTCCCAGGGCTTGATCTATATATGGATTCACAGAGTTGTTCTTTCTGAAAGCTCAAGGGCAGGCCATTAACTGCATGAAAACGATCCAGAATGGGCAGGATGCTGAAAAGCTTCTCATATAGCTCAGCAAGTGATTTGTAATGTGTTTGTCTAGGTATGTGTTTCTTCAGGCCGAAGAACTTGTGAGATTTTAATATATAGTATTGTTGGAGCTAGTCAATCATACTTGCATCATGGAAAAGTATGGAATCCCAAGATATTTAGATAAAAAATATGGGAATTTGTCGGACAATACCCTCCATCCCAATCAGTTAGAGGAATCCTGTGTTTACTTGGTGACTAATAGAAATACTTTCCTTCTGAACTTTTTTGTTCTGATTCCTTACGCATTTGTATTCATCTGCATTCCCTCTTTTTTATTTACATTGTAAAGTGCCTGGAGGCACATGGCAACAGAAGGAGGATGCCCTGTAATGGTAATTACTTCTGTTATCATGGGTATTCAAGAAGGGATCACCTGCCACCCAACTGTGCTTACAAAAGATGGACTGTGATGCATCACAGAATGATGATATTGCTGGGTGATGTGTGCTGTATAGGATGGTACCAGATAAAGGCAATTTTGGGTTTTATTCTCTCCTATTCCATTGATGAGACTAAAAATATACTAAGATATTACCTCTATACGTTAAAACTTTGATTTCTGGTACACCCTGAAACAGGGAAAAGTTTGGAACTGACTTTTGGCCAAATGAGGATGAAAATATTCAGAAAACTATATCATGAAAACAAGCATTAGGTTCTTCCTACTGATCCTGTGCTGATGAAATTAAGTAATGTCTGGAACACATTTCAATGCAAGAAAGTTTTGAAATATATCAGTCAGCACTACAATCCTCCTGGATCTAGCTGAATGCTAGCATTGTAAGCTCAGATTTTTAATTTGAGCACAATGTTTTTAGCCAAGATAATCTACATGCCAATGCACAAAACTATAAAGAGTCTATAGAGGAAGCAGCATTGAAATTTAGATCGCTCTATTTGAATTTTGATAATACACCAAACTTGTGTTTATGGTACAACAACATGAGATAACACTGCCTAAAGAGAAATACTGCACTTTTATTTTATTGGACTGGTGCCTGGGTCCACAGCCACCTGAAGATCTGCATCTGACAAGACTAATAAAATGAAACAGGAGATCTCATGGCTAGGGACTTGTCTTTCAAATCCTTCCCTACCAAAACTGTGATTGACTTGGCATCTTGATACTAGAGAGAAATTTTAGGCTTTTTGGTCCTCAAGTGTAAATTCCAATGTAATTCAGTAAAACAAAATGCACCAGCACTGCCCTTTTTCAATGTCATTTTTAACGCAGACTCAGAAATAACACGAACTGAGTGCAAGAGATCACGATGTTGTTTAACAGAGTTGTTTCACTTTCCATACGAACAGCACTAATTTTTTTTTCCTGCTCAGTGTCATTTCGCAGAAAAAACTCATACACACAAGGAGGAAAAAAAATTAAACCCAGCCATGGGGTATTTTCTGTAGAGCGCATTAGAGTAATTCCTTGTGGATTGATTGTTTTAAAGCAAAACACTAGCAAAAAGTCAGCATCATACTTCTATCTGTTCTACTATTTGTCTTTTTACTTCACTATTAAAGTTTAGCTAGACTAATCAGGAGCATTATTTGGAAATATTTGGTAGTGAAGAACAATCAGGTAGTGTACACTTGTGATAACGCTGTTCAGAACTCACTGTGGCTGGGCATACTCATCAGTGCTGGTCTCCTCTGTGATGGCTCTATGAGCTGTACAGCTGGGACAAGACCTGCCAGCTCCACACTTTCTGCATGCCAGTGTTTTGGCCCTTGTCTCATATACCTCAGGGGGTTACTTGAACACCTACGACTGGAGTGCTAAGCCGCTCTTGTTCCAGAGCTCCATCTGCCAGACACCGCAGTTGAACCTGAATGAACCTGCTGCATGTGTAACCCTGAATACCAGGTTATAAAACCAAGTGAAAAGTCCACATAGTATTTTATATACTAAGTGTATTTATTTTAGATAAATATGTACCTATGCATACATGGGCATGTACATTAAAAAAAGAGCTATTTGCACTTTCTCTCAACGGCTTTCAGATATTCATCTTTCATATTCTAGCACAGCATAGCTCACAGGTTAGACAAGATCCTGCAGAAATCCCTTTCATTATCTGTAAACCACATTATAATGTGCTATACATAATTGGCTTTGACATTAACATAAAAATGTTAATATTTTCAATATCGCCTTCCTTTGATTATGTTTCTTAGGAAGATCTGGCAGCCCACAGAAGCCAGATGGTGGCTTGACCTTCACAACTGAACTGTAGCTGCTGCTACAAAAAGGGAAGTTCTTGCTCCCTCCTACCTCAACCTGAAGGGCTTGAACTTAGTCCTTCCTTTGCACTGGCACTGACTCTTATATAGCCCTACAGTGAACTCACAGAATGAGCCTATTACTTACAGACAGATTAAACTAAATTAGGAGGAATAATGCTTGCAAACCTTGAAGAGAGAAGACCTTTGTGAGGATACCTTGAAAACTGGTGGATCCCTAAGGTACATCAGAGTTACCTACAGCAACATATTCAGCAAGGCTGCGGACTCACCAGCCTGGGCATGTCCCACAGTAGATGACTGAGGTGGGCAGACCCAAATATAGTAGTCAGGTTCAACCAAGAGTCAAAGCCATCAAACAAGTTCATGGTGATGAAACAGATTCAAAGTGAAGCCAGGATACCAGTCTGCAGACCAGGACAACGACCCCTAATGGCAAGTGGGGAGGCCCATAGGGACAAAACAGCTCTATCAGCAAACCAGGCAAGGCTAGGACAACGCACATCTACAGCACTGGTCAGACAAAAGCTGAAAGCCCAGAGCTGACTTTAAATGGGTTTTCTGTGCTCTTGAGCAGGGATTGTGGGGTGGAGGCTCCCGGTGAGCCTGATTAGGGCCATTAAGGCCCATTAGCGCATACTGAGCCCTGACAATTACCCCTTTTGATGGACTACTGTATTTGTCCTTAGCATGATAATAGATTATAGCATCAAACACATCCTCACCTTACCAAAGTGGTAGCAGCACTGGACTGAAAATATCCGAAAGCCTCAATGCTAGAACTGTTAAAACATTAAAATTACAAGTAAACAACCACAAAATAATATGTAGTTGTAGTACTCTTTGAGGGACTGGTCTACACAGCAGTCTGTCTTTCAAAGCCTGAAGAGCTCTGAAAGGTGGAGAGAAAGCAAGCTCGAGAATGGTGGTTTTCATTTTGTTCATCTGAGCACCAGAGCCCTAACAGCACATACTCTTGAACCCTTCAAAAAGAGGATGGAGGCCTAAGGCTGAGCCCAAGAAATGATGGACACCACTAAGCCCACCAGCAGGCTGATGAAGGCAGGGCCATGGTTCTTTGCTGTGGTTACACTTGGGAACATGGCATGGAGACAGCAGCACCGCCAGTGCGCTGGCAGGTGGCAGAGCCAGGTACATGCAGCCAGCACTGTTGGGAGGCTGGGAAAAGCTGCATGCTCAGCTGGCCTGACAGTGCCACCCCACATCAGGCTGCAGGCTTTTCAAGGATGAAGAGCATGAGAGGAGGGTTTGGTCCTCCTGTGGAGGTGTGTGGGTTACAAGGTCTTGAGGATTTCCCTTGAATACAGCTGGGTGGAATCAGGTTGTCAGGAGAATATGCTGCCCAGGGCTGGGGCCGTGGGGAATATGGTGCCTTCCCCAGCGGGTGCTTAATTTGCCAGCCCAGTTCTGTGTCTGGCAGTGCCAGCAATGACCGTGACAAACGGGGCCTCCTGCACTTGCCCTTCGGTGGCACATTTTCCGGGAGGGCTTTCACCTCTCAGCAGCGGGGCTTGGAGGAAGTCGTCCCCTCGTAATTTCCAGCACCCTCCTCACACAGCACAGCCCCTCGCCCCATCTTCTCTTGGGCTTTCAGCGCTACTACGCTACCTCAAACTACCTCTTTCGCTCACCGCCCCTGAGGAAGCCGGCACCGGTTGGGTGAGGATCCTCCGACCCGCTCCGCTTCGCACCGCCTCGCAGGGGCGAGGCCGCGAGATCCGACGTCACCGAGGACTGGGGCTGTCGCGCCCGCCCTCGCCGCCGCGCGCAGGGAGGGGCGGGTCAGCCATCTTGGGCTCGCCGGGCCGTGCCTGCGAGAGAGCGGGCGGGGGAGGGAGCGCCCGCCTTGCGGAAGTGCCCTCACTCCCTGCCGCTGAGCCCAGCCCCGCCGAGCCCCGCCGGAGCGCGCCCAGGGCTGCCCGCCGTCTCCAGCACCGCCGCTACCGAGGAGCATGGCAGGGCGGCTTCCGGCCTGTGTGGTGGACTGCGGCACGGGGTGAGCGACGGCCGGGGCGGCCGCTGACAGCTCGGTGCCGCCCGGGGCGGGGCCGAGCGGGTTCCGCTGTTGCAGATGGCGGCGGGGGTCGCGCTGCCCGTGGCTGGGCCGGGCAGCCGCGCCCGAACTGTCTGCGGTGCCGGTAACGGGAGGGCCAGGCCGCGATGGGGGAAGCAGCCGGCTGCCTTCCCCTCCCCTCTTTCTTTTCGTTGGGCCCTTCACAGCCACCTGGTGGGGACGGGTGTCCCGGGGCGGCCCTGCTTCCTCGCCGTCAGTCGGCGCCTCCGATAGCCGAGTAGTACCGGGGCCGCGCTAACCGCGCCCCTCACTCATTCTCTCGCACCCGCAGAGCCCTCGGGCCGCCCGCCGAATGGGGCTGCACAGAGCAGCCGCCTGCGGCTTCTCGGCCGGTGGCTGCCAGGATGCAGGGGACCCTGTGGGCTGCTGGAGCCAGGGGTGGCGAGCGGGCAAAAGGATCGTAAGGCTGCCTGTGAGCTTCTGAGACGCCCCTGCTGAGAGTGGACACCTCTCCGGCGGTTGCTGTCTAGAGGCTTTCCTATATTTAATTTTATATATATTTTTAAATATGTGGATAATGTCATTTATTCTGTGTTACTTCTCTCTGTGGAAGAAAAAGAACCCTCCCCCTCCATTGAGCAAGCGCAGAGGAACTTCCTTAGTTTTGTCAAAGCCTCTTCCTGCTTTCGGGCTTTTATACCTTATAAGGCAGTTTTCAGTGTCAAACCTGAATCAAATCCGTTTTAGAAACTCTTCTTTTTATTTAGCATTTACTAGATGATGAAGAGGATGTGGTGCCAGAGATACATAGCATAAAAAGCGATTCAAGAGAAGCTCCTTGGGATTCAGGCTCACTTTTACACCGTGGTGTGGCTCCTGGAGGCTTTGGATTGGGGAGTGAGCCCTTAGAGGTGTCTAGGAAATCGACCTGGAAGGATTATGTGGTACAGCTTGCAGGAATACACTCAGAAAGTGAAAAGTGCTCTGTGAGCTGCCATCTGTGGGGTGACTTTAAAGATTAAATACTTAATTTTAGGCATTATGCCTAAGTATTGGTATATTTTCAGAGCTCTTCAGCTAGCACTGATGGCATGCTGATTGTTTAACTTGTCCTTTTCTTTAGCTTCTCATACGTCTTGCTGAATATAGTCAGTTTTCTCAGACTGCAGTGTAGGTACAGATACAGTAGTCTGAAATTCAGGCACTTGGTTTTTTGGAAGCACAGGCTCATCTTTCAAGGGTCTGTTTGGTGCACTATATGAAGTTCATCTTTAAGAAGAAGGGGATATATACATGCTTATAGAATCTGCATGTTTGACAGTTGTATGAAGTCATACTTAAAGCAGGAACTAAAGCCTTGAATTCTGTGGGTTGAAGGAAGGTTAGCACAGCAGGAATGTGTAGCTAAGTGTGATGGAAGTATATGAGTTGAATGCAATGTGTACATGCAGTATTCATCTTTCAAAACAAAAGATCTGTAATGTACTCTGCTGCAATGCTGAGTGCTGTAATGCACTCTAAAGACTTTTTCCCATCCCACCTGTTTGTGCATTGCAAGTAGTCCCGTTAAAGTCAGTAATTATGTCTTTATAGATGTGCAAAGTGTAGGTTGTGACCACTGAAGTAGAGAGATTCACTTACAGCTTTCATGGATCCTAAACAGGAACAGCATGCTGGCATATAGCTGCATAAGAAATTACTGTTTTTAGTGTGAGAGGTATACTGAGGGACCAGTGCGTTAAAATAAATGTTCCTGAGGAAGATCTCCATTAAACGACCTAAATGTATGGGATGTACTCTGCATCATACTTGAATATGATGTTAAGCAAGTCTCATTCCTATTTTATTTCCCTCTAGTCTTCAAAGAACATTCTTAAGATACTGGTTTATTTGGCTGCATTAAAAAATAACAGGGCCGCAAGCTTTTCTGCTTTCTAAGTGTTTCCATTCTGGTACATTTTCTAGTTCAAGGTTATTTTTTCTTGAACTTCTCCTTCAGGAAACTGGAGGCAAAGATTTTTAGCACTGGAAACATTACAGAGCATTGGAGTTGATTGAATTAATTGATTTCAATTGAGAAAGTTATAAAGTGATGACTTTGCAGATAAAAAAAAACCCCACAAACTCGAGATGAATAAGAAACAGGTGGGTAGTAGTGCAGTGGGATGTGGTAGCATAATCATGCTTAGAGCTTTGGGTTTAATTGGTGCAGCACTCCCAACTCATCTCATTTTGTGTGTATAAGTGAGAATGTGACATAAACTATGTCAGCTTTGTGCTCTGTGCAGGTCAGCTGAGGTATCATCTAGGTTAGTCTTGTCTACCAAAATGAAAGAAAGGAAGAGAAATCAAAGATAAGCTTCTGAAAACAGGAAGAGGTTTCAAAAATACAACCGTATCAGACAGGAACTTTGTTTTTTAGGACAGGTAAGGCTTTAAAAGTGCACAAATCTTCCAATAAGTAGGGTTTTCTCTTAGAGGGAGGGGATAATAATTTACAGCCCAGAAGTGAATCAGCAGAAGGGCAAATGTAGGAGAGGTATTAAAGCTGTCCTACTATGTGTCTTGTCCTTGTAGCTATAGGTTCAGTTTGTTGATCTTAGTGTTTGGTGATTTTTCTTATGATTTTGTATGTTCATTCTTGTCAGCTAATGTTGAGGGAACAGACTTACATGAGAATGGTGTCAGAGCATCAGCCTGCACAGATGAGGCACGTTTTAAGAACCCCTTTCAAAGCATAAGGCATCCAAAGCACAGAAGAGATTGGAAGAAAATGTAATTTCTGTCATTTGAGATTTTAACAGGTTACTCAAACTTCTTAGGGATCGTAAGACTGCATGCCATGCAGCTGGAGCTGCCAAAGGGGTGAAGTCAGTGACATGGCAATCAGATTATGGGTGCAGCAAAAATTCTTCCAGTGTTACATTTGTTATTTGTTATCTTGAAATTTGCATTCTTTGCTTAAGCAAACCTGATACCTAGAAAATAAGGTAATTGATACCTAGTAAGACTAGGTAAATACTTAATTGTGGTTTTAAAAAGCTGCTTGCCTGAAGCAGTGTCCTTTTATACACAATAAAGTTAGAGTCATGGAAATGAAAAATCTGAAGAGCTTAGTTAATTTAGCACAATCATTAAACCCAGGATTATTTGTTTCTATAATTGACAGCATCATCTATTTTAGTTTTAAGTAGATTGCTGTCTTGTTAGGAAACTTAGAACAGAACATTGTGGACTTCATTGTCAGGAAGTCTTTGTCTACATAAATGCTGAATTCGATTTCACTCAGCTGCTGTGAGCCCCTTTCTTTCCACAAAATATGAGCACCATGTCCCTAAGCAGTGACCTATGAAGAAGCACTTGTGTGCTTCATATCCATCAAACACTGGTAGGTTTTTATGATGTTCACTAACCTACTATGATGCTGTGAGTGAAGAGTTACTTCAGACTGTGGTGTATCTAAGGATCAAGCACATTTTAAGATAAAAATACAAAAAGGGAAAAATAATGTGAAATTATTTCCATGAAGTCTATGAACAACACACTGAAGAAAGAAAAAGGCTCTTACTCATTTTGTGATCTCAGTAGGCTGCAATCTTTTGCTCTGTGCCTTTTGGGTATTTGAATAGTCCTTAGTGCCTCTTCTACAGGCAAACAGTGCACAGCCTGCAAGCCATGATTAAAAGCTCTTCCTACGCCACTTCAGAATTTAGCTTGATTACATTGACAAGTAGATTTTAGCTGTGTCCTTCTGTGTGAATGCATTTTTTTTCTCCTCTTAGTATAAACTCGTATAACTCTGAATTAGCTCATTTGGGGTGGCAGATAATTGCGAGTGTTCAAATTAATGACTCTTGAGCTGAGCTAAAGTAAATGGCTGTGTAACCTACTACAGTTCCAAAATAATAACTTAATTTTAGCATTAAAGTGATTTAAAGGAAGCTGTTTGCATTTTCTATACCTAAACTTTCTGGTTTCTATAGGCCTGTGTTCAGTTTTTCTGTGGCTGTCAGGTAGATCCATTCAACACTCAAAAGTGCTGCTGGTGACCAGTTCCTCTAAGGTATCTGAGAGTCTTGTTGGTAGTATCATGTCTGTTAGTTAGCCTTCTCTTGAGTAAATTTGTGGGGGGAAAAAAAAGTATCTTGAATCTTGCGTTCTTAGATTTCCTCTCCTATGCCAAGCTAGGCCCCTTTTTCACTTCCCTTTCACAGGTTACAAAAATAGGTGTTTGGTGTTTTGAGTTTTTTTTTCCCTTCTTCTTTCTTGAATGCCAGGGAAGAATTAAAGGTTTTGGTGTTGACTGGAGAGAGCCTCACCATTCATGATGGGAGCACAAGAGGCCCTCAGTGCATCAAGACAGTCTGAGGTTCATCTGAGCTGAGAACCTGGAAAGTTAATGACTGTGGTTGCTCAGGATTTCCAAGCTTTCTCAATGTGAATTTGCAAGCTGTTCTTTGGAACGAGACAGATATCTCTGGAAGTTTCCTGGCTGTTCAGTTTATTTAACTAGTTTTGCTGTGAATGAAGGAAGGATAAAATTTGGCACATGAAACCTCAGAGAAGCTGAAGTTGGCCGATACTCAGATGGTGTCCACAATGGAGTGAGCTTTGCATTGAGTGACCTCTACAAATCCAGCAATCTGACTTCTTCTAGTTAATTTTCATACAACATTTGTATGGCTTCATGTTCTTAAGTAGACCGAAGTACTTATGAATTGAGTGTCTTCCGATATGAGAAGTTATGACAGTTTCTCTTCTGGGTTTTGACCTGGTAGTGTAAATAAGTACAAGATCCATGAAGAGCTAATAATACTCACTAGACAGCAAAGATAAGAGATGAGAAATCCAGTGCCATAAAGCAAGGTGAGGGGAAGTAGCAGCCTGTATGTTTGCTCTGCAACTTTGTTTTAGTATCTTATATTGGACCTTGAAATGTTTTTTCTTCCCTAATGTTCCAGATGGGTTATTTCCACAGATTTTCAAATCATAACTTGTGTTTAGTATAAATATTTCAGATGTTGTGGCAGTTAATATTTCAACTGGATATCTTGTCATGACCTTCTGTGGGTTACAGTGTTCGTGGCAATGTTCTCTTTTGGGATGTTGTGTCATTGCAGAAGTAAATTTTCGGTATGGAAAGCATGCACAAAATAATTTCTTAATGGAGTACGGAAAATAATACTCTTCCAGGATTTTAGGAGTATCTTTTGCTTGCCACTACCCAAAGTGGTTAGAGAGGGAAGGGGAAATGCTTCATCCTTAACTTTGAAAAAGGAATTGTGCTAAATTGAGAATTGCGGTGTAATACATTTTTTAAAACATAATTGCAAATGGATTCTGAAGACCCATGATGTCCTCTGGTGGTTCTTTAATGACTCTAATACATCACAGCCTGTGTTGTAACACTAAGTGCAAAGAATGTACAACATCATTAGCAGTAACAGGAATTCAGTTATGAATATGTATATTCTTATACACACACACACACTTATTAATTGAATTCCATTGTAGAAATTGTTTTTTATCTTAATCAAACGTGTCAAATGCCATCCAAGATGTATAGCACCTTCCAGTCCTCCTGTTTCTGCTTTTCTTTTACTTGACAGATTTTTTATATATATATATATATATATATATATATATATATATATTTNATATATATATATACATACATATTTGAAAAGGAAGAGAAGGGGGCAGCACTTCAGAGTGGAGGACAAATCCACTTGGATAGGTGGGCTGAATCTGTAAAGTTAATGGTAAATGAGCCTTCTATGTACAGGAGAGCTTGTGCTGTGTTTATGAGAGCAGAATAGGGTCTGGATTGTGAGGAAATACTGGAGGGAGGATAGGGTTGTGGGTGGGACAGGGAAGGTTCCCTTGTTTCATGGTTGAGCACCTGGCTTGAACGTTCTGACCAGGAAGTGTGTTGATTGCATGAGTCTGATGGATGTTTGCTTGTCTAAATTAGTTGCAAATAGTTTCTGGGAGTTCAGAAGTACTGTTCAAGCTTCGAGTTGTAATCATCCCCTGTTATTTTATAGGCACATACACAAAACTTTGCAGTTGCTCTTTTAGTTCATGTTTAGAAGTTTCAACATAACGTTTCAACATGTAGTTTCATGACTGCAGACTTTGGGAAATGCAAAAAGGCTTTGGCAATCTCAAGAAAACTTAGTTTTACCTTTAAATGAAAAATGTTTATCCAAAAATTAAAGACTATGGGGAAGTGTTAAATTCAATGGTAAAATAACTAAAAATGTATCTCAGTTTGTAATCAAATTCATGAGTTCTTTTCTGCTCTGCACAGGAAAAGGAATTTCTACTATTTTAATTTTTGATTAGTTTTAGACAATAGAATACAATTAGATACACCAGTCTAACAAAAATAATCTTTCAGTAGATGCTTAAAAACATGTTGTTAAAAATATTTTAACCATAAAAATGTAGCATCTGACCTTTCCAAGTTCTAGTGATGATAATATAAAGCACACATTTTTTGGTAAAAATCAGCTATCAAGAAGGAGTATATCCAAAACTGAAAAAGTCATTGCTTCATCCACTGATGTAATGCAGGGTATAATTGATTTTCTTTTCCTTTTTTTTTTTTTTTTTTATTCTGATCATGATTTTGCATTTTTAAGACTAGACATGGAAAAACTCTATATAAATTTAGACTTTTTTTTTTTCCCTGGGATTTCCTTTTTATTATTCTCTTGTGGTCATTGCAAGTGTTTACAGCTGTTCACAGGATGTGTTTTGACATGCTCAGTCTGTAGAGAGCAAGATGCAATTTGTCTGTTGATGCTTTGTTTTGGTTTACTCTGCTATCAATGAATGAATCCAAATTCTGATTCTTCAGTTGATGATCTCTTACCTGTTGGTTTGTTTTTTTTCCATACTGACATTGTCATGATTTGTCTTAGATTTATTGTGCTGTTCATCTGCAAGAACTTTCATAATGACTGCTTGCATATTTGCAGTCAGACTTAAGAATCTCTCTGGTCTTATTTAATAAGACCTGCTTTTTTAATATTAAAATTCAGTGGTATGTTTTTGCCCACAGTTTAGTGGGGTATCTTTTCTGCGAGACAACTGTTTCTAGTTGGAAGCTGTCTTTTATTATAAGCATGGGGTAACATAGTAAATATGTAAAGTGATTTTTTTGTTTGTTTGTTTGTTTGTTTTTGTTTTGTTGTTGTTAATGCAGGCCTCCTCTTGATGGGAAACATTTGGTTACATACTGAAATGGCGAAGTGGTAGCCAGTGAGCTGGGCAGATTGGAAGTGTGCTGAGGTGGTCCTTGAAGTGTACTGCTTTTCTCCTGTCTGTGCTCTCTCTGGTTTCATTTTGCCCTGTGCTCAGATTGGTGAGATTGGGATGATAGCATAGGTACCTAGTGGTTCAAAGCTGGAGCTCTCAGGTGCTGAAACTGTGCAAGTAGCAAGCATGTATATTCCACTCTTTTATGTGGAACAACTTTACAATTTTAGTCACTGTGTTGTTACATTTTTTGGGAAAGTTTGGTCAGGTTTCTCTTGGCTATAGCTCTGTATCATGAGACTTAGGTTTTGCCTATTCAATTTCCTCAACAGTGAGATCTTGTTTACTTGGAAAGTGTGTGTTTGATTCAGTTATCCCTCCTCATTTTATCTGCTGAGAATTATGTATAGTTAGTCTGTACTCTTTGGGTTTTTTTTTCCTTCCTGATGAATGTCTCTGCACTGTTAATTTATTTTGGGCAAACGATGTATAATATTGCCAAATTAATCTCCCTCTCGTAACAAGTAATTTGTGCTATTAAGGAATTAATCGTGCAAGTTTCCAAACTTTTGGGACATTCTTGCCTCATTATTTGGAAATATAACATGGAGCGATTGGACTGTGGAAAATGCTCTGGAAAGTTGCATAAAACTGAAATAAATTTATTGAAAAACCTGTTGGTATAGGTTGTTATTGTGTGGGTGTGGTGTAACACAGAAGCACTATTAAGATGCTTGTTAAAATGAATTAGTTGGGAAGTCTCAAAGGAAGCAGTAAGTAAAATGAGTATTCTACTTCTGCCAACACAACCTACTTTAATTATACAAAGATAATATCCAAAGCCATTTGCTCTTCTTACTTTGAGGAAAATGTCATCGAAGGAAATCTAACTTTATTTTTTTCTGTTAAGGTACATATCAGCATTAAATATTGGAAATGGATTTTACAAGTCTTAAGTAAAACCGACTGGGATTCTGAATTTAGGTGGTAGTCTCATCTGAATACCTGCACTTTGGTTTTTTTGTCGTAAACACTTAAATACAGGCTAGTTTTCCTGGATGCTTTTCATGACTCAATCATGAGCTAGTGTCTTGTGGTAATAATACATGTTATCTTCTGGTTTACTTTCAGGAGAAAACTTCCAAGTTATCAATGCTGTTATTTGGTGGGGTTTTTTGTGTGTTGTGGTTTTGTGTTGGTTTTTTGTTGTTTTTTTCTTTTTTTTTTGCAAGTAAACGTAGAGCAAATTTGAAAGTTGATTTTTCTTCTACTCTATTCAAGCATTAGTAAAATTAGAAGCAGCACAATGTGGTAGCTCCCTCTGTTCTCCAGACTGGTGTAAAAACTGTCACCTGGAAACTTACTACAGTGCATGTGCATTTACTCTGCCGTGTAGCACAGGCTGCTTTTGCTTCCACCTTCCTCTTAGTCATGCACCTGGAGGATTCTGACCTGGCCATTTGTGGCCATGACTTTGTGGTTTTTCCTACTCACTAACTAGATTTACTAGCAAGCATTACATTCATATCTGTGCTTTGGGTTGTATGTAGCTGTAGCTGCTGATAAGCAGCACTGAATGTATATTCTGGACAAAGATGTAGTTGTAAGCTAACCCTTTTTAGAGGTGGCTTTTTTCCTATTTGAGAAATAAACGTTTTTAAAAAGCATTTCTCTTCCAAGCTGCTTTTGAGCTCAGTTTTCAAATTGCGTATCACTTCAATCTGCTTATGGTTTGTTTTACTGTGTGGCCAAGAAGTATTTGTTGTCAAGATGAAAGTTCTGTTCAAGTGGACTGATATTTTTCAGGAGAAATACTGTAAGAAAATAATTTCAGCTACACACTAATGCAGTTAATTCCAAGGCCAGGGTTGCAGAGTGCCAGATTTGTAACATCTCTGGTGTCTAGGAGTTGCTTTTGTCATTGAAATTATCAATTTTATTATCCTTCTATGTGACTCATTTACAATTCACAAGGTTTTTCATCTAAGAGCACTTCTAATATTGTGTGCTTTTTTCCCCCCATTTATAGAGCTAATTCTTTGGCTTTTGCTATTGATTACTTAAAGCATTTTGATCAACAACTGTTTTAAAACTTCACAAAAGCAGTTGCTGTTTAAAAATGCCAACTAGTGGTATGTAAAAGGATATATATATAAATAAAAGTAGCTAAAGATATAAAAATAGGAAAAGCATGATCCATTTAAAAATCTTTTGCTATCTTGAGTTTTCTCAAGGGCATTTGGGAAGAAATAGTAAACTAACACAAGTCCCACTTTCCTAATAGAATCAGTTCCTTCAGGGACTTCTGATCTGCTGCTGCTTAACCAATTAGCACCTGATGCTAAAGCTGGGACTTTTTTTAAAGGACCATAGTGGCTGTCCTATTTCACCATAATTTTTGCTTTATCTCTCATTATGGTGATTTAAAAGTAGATACTTCCAAGGCTTTTCAGTGTCCGTGAAAATGATGATAGAAGGAAAGCAACAAATAAAAACATAAAGGCTTGTACAGGCCTATAACAGGAGGCCCTATAAATGAAGTCTAGGGGCTCATCCGTATTTGAGAATTTTTCCATTTATTTTAAAAGCAGTTTTGTTACTAAAACACATCAGACAGTAAAGACAGTTTAAAATTCTGTGTTGAATTTGTCTAGTTAAAACAAGAAAGGATATTAAACCCTTTTTGATGAAGTCTTTAATGGACAGATGATCTGTAAGGACCTGAGGATTGAAAAGCAGGATCTTTCCATTGTGTTTGAAAACCTGGGAGGTTTTGCTGTTTGATTTATTTTATGCCCTTTTGAATATAGTACCTCTGGTGTCTTCTCCATAGAATTTCCCCACTTTCTGAGGGTTTCCTTAGTGCCTCCAATGACCTGCTCACTTAATTACAATTTTCTTAGAGTTAAGTTAGCCAGTGAAAATTTTTGCTTCTCTGTGTACACTTGTAACAAAAAATATGCATGCTTCAGTGCAGATGTTTTCTCTCTTACTTGCCTTCACACAGTGGCCTGCTGAGAAATCATGAAATTGTGAAATCCTAAAACAAATCTTTCTTGGTTTTATATCTCTTATATTGTGACGTTCTTTAGATCATTATTTACATAATAGTAATTTAAAGATAAAAACGACATTTGAAATGTCATAAATTGAAATATTAAAGAGAAGTATTCTTTTGTGCAATGATTTTAACTGTTTCTCTGTAAAATTTGTAATGCAGAAAAATGTCAAGCTATGATGGTGGACATCTGCACAAAGAGCTTGTTCTAGCAAGCAGATTCACGTGCAGGTATTACAGTGGCCCTTGGTGTTAAAGCAGTACGTGTTCAGAATTTACTGCTGTAGCGTCTTAAGGGAAGTTGAGGTTATGAGATTGGATTTAAATGGTGATGAAGAAAATTCACATGCAAAGGCAACAGGCTTGTTAAGATTCTTCACTGTTCTGTGTTTTATGTAATTGAGACCTCTCTGTTTGGAGTTTGTCCTTGCTTCTTGGTTGATCCAAAGAAATGGCCCTATGCAGTCCCTTTTCGAGTTAAGTTCTTTGGGCCAGATCTGTGAAGGAGCTCCAGGAAGCTGTGGAGTAAAATCCAGATTGGCATGTTTGGCTGGTCATCACAGGATTTGAAGGTGTTAGCATGTAAATAGGAATTTTCTAAGCAGGACAACAGAAATGCCAGGGTGCTTTTAACATTGCCAGGTCATGGGCATCTGATTTCAAACTGCAGGAAAACAGTTTAATAAAATAATGATTCCCAGACCTGAAACTTCTGGGCATCAGGAATATCAGTATTGCATTCAGAAATTATCAGGGATTACTTCTTTTAAACCATTCATCTGCTACTATTTCTTTTAAATGGCCAATATGCTGTAGTAGTGATTTTTGACTTCTATTAGCACAACATCACTTGAAAAACTTCAAATTTCTTCTTCACATAGCATGTATCTGACTTACCCATATCCATGCCTGTACCATCACAGAATAAATGGGGTAAGCAGACTTGGGAGTAGGGATCAGAACTCCTGTGTTTTGGTATTGGGGCAATCATCATCCTTTCTGTCTTTGGTATTTGTTTCTTGGAGTCTTTTCCATATGATTTGAGGAAAGAAGTTGAAAGCACTCCTGCCTCAAAAGAGTTTATAAGCAAAATGGTAAGAGGCTCTTATGGGAAATAGATGATTTGCTCTAAACCTATTTGGATGGAAGAAGGTATGGAGTATAGACCTCCTGATGCCTGAGCAAGCGTGGCACATTGTGAAAAGATGGCATCACTTTACTTTTAAAAACAAATGCAGTTTAACTTTGTGCAAAGCCTTATCCCAGCACTGAGCTGCTTGGAGCATGACCCTTTGGACAGGTTCTGCATAGGACTTCAGAGAGCTGTTTTTAGTTAGTGACTCCGCTGGGCTTAATGCAGAGGCTGTGGTATACACCAAAACAGAATCTGAGGACTTGGACACACAAGCTAACCATGTGTACTGTACAGGTTACTTGGGAAGCCCATTGCATCCGCAAGACAAGATACAGAGTAATGTGCTGCATTTTGAGTGAGAGCTTGCACAGAAGGATTGCTGTTGTCTCAGAAGGTGGATGCTAATTCAGAGCTGTCAAGAAGAGGCAGTGATTAAATGAACAGAAACAATAGAAACTTTTCTAACTTTACATACCTTTAAGGTAAACCGAAAAGAGACCATTTTGATTTTAGCCTAGTCCTAAGTTTCCAGAGTTTCAGGTTTGTTACCATTGGTCCCATTACTCCCCTCTCCACAGGAAAGTGGTTGTTTTTTGTCTTTAAAGTTACATCTTTCCTGTGGGCCAGCATGGGAGGCATATCTTGTTCCTGTTTGTGTGTGCATTAAAAACAAAAGAAAAAAAAATAAAATGAAAAACCCAATAGTCTTAGGCATAAAATTGCTTTTGGTTGAGGTCATTAGAAGTATCTGAGGGATAGGCTGTAACTCACATTTACTCTAGAGAAGTTGAAGATCACATGACATTTGTGCTCTGGAGCTCTTCTTGTCCTTGGCTAACTTCTGTCTCTACATGTTGCTGCTGGTAAAATGACAAGGATCCAATTTGTTATTGGGCCACGCAATTTCTGTTGTACTTTCTGAGCAGCTACAGAAATGCGTTGCCCATGAATTGGCTGTTCCTCCATTCTTCACCCTTTTGTTAAAATTGCAATTTGGCTAGAGCTAGGGTGTATAACCTGGGAGAATATATACAGAATGACATTTGTGGTGGACAGTAAAGAAGTCAAGCAGAGGTATGTGGTCAAAGTTTGTGGTTTGCTGAAGGAGGTTCTGTTAATGACAGTCTCATTAGAAGTTCTTACCCAAAGTGCTGTTTCCTTTTGGCTTTAAAATTGTCTGCGTGACTAATACATGCATAACCTTCAGGTGACATAACCTGAGAAATGTCTCTTGTAGGCGAGATAACGTGCAAGAAACCCCATGAGTGCAGTTGAGAACATTGTGGAGAGCCTTTTGGCTGTCCTTGCAGAGATCTGTCAGGCAGATTAGTACAGAGCTACTTTGTAATGGCAGGGTGTGATTTTTGAGATGGATGTGACTCTAAAAATACTGATAATTGAGATGTAGATTAGTAAAAGGAACTTAGAATTAACCTGGGAGCCATCATTTGTTGTTACCTTAATTTGTGGCATGAATGTCCCCTATTAAAATAAAAAATTGTTTGTCACATCATATCTTTACAGACCAGAGGATGGTATGTAATAGACATCCGTTGCCTGTTGCAGGGAAGTCACTGGGGAATTTCAGCACCATGTGTATGAGTATGGACAGGTAGAATGGGTGTATGTGTTTCTGTATGGCTGTCAATATACATGCACACAGGTATCAAAACTTTATGGACTGCTTTTGGATACTTTGTAACTTATCTTCCCAAGTAAATTGGAAGGTTGTGATTATCCAACAAACGTTTTCACCATGTTTGGGTTTTTTTTTTTCTTCTACCCCCCCCCCCCCCTTCCTACTTAGCTACTATACGCATACTGAAACACTTTGGGATGCTGAATTTGGAGAAATATAGGAAACGATCAAGACTGAATTCAGGTTTTCACCTTTGGGATTTTGTAAATCAGTTCTGTGCTACAGATTTTAATAGAAATCTGCTTATACTGTTATTTTCATCTGTACGGTCCCTTGCTGTCTTCCTGCTGACTGCCTCAAATTCAATATGAGAGAGCTGAGTCAATGTCTCATTAAATGACATGTGCCTGCCTTTATTCAGGAATGTCCTGTCACTCTTCAGAGCTATGTAGTAAGCAGGACAAGCTGTAATTTACTGGGAAGCAATGATCCAGTATTGGTAGTGCCTTATGATATCTTAATATCAGGATTTTTTTCTCTAGTGGCAGTGATGGCTGCTCTGAAGAAGACCGGGTGTGCCTGGTTCCCCTGTGAATCATACATTAGTCAGGCACACTTTGCCCTATATGAACTGTTTGTGGAAACTGTGTACATGTGAAATCTGGCTTGCCCTTTTTTGTAATATGATTTATGTGTTTACACCAAGTAACAGTGGTGGGACAGGTCTGATCAGTCTGAATAAAGCCTCCTCTTTGCAACAGTTAGTTTAAAAAAAACCCCACTGTTAATAGGTTACACATTTAGAGAACTGAAGAGTTCCATCAACTTCAATGAATTTTTTCAACATTTTTTTGGTCTCATCTATCACATTTTACAACTCTATTTTAACTTAAGTATAGCTCAATGTTATGAAAAATCAAGCATACTATTTATTATGTGTTTTCCCATAGACCCTGGCAGCCCTAGTGACTGTCTGGAGCCCTGTAGTGCCACTCACCATCTGAACACTGAATAATCCTGATTGTGGGGCTGGAGGGGCAGGTCTGAGGAGCAGAAGTTAGCATTAAGTCCCTTCCCTGACCCACAGGTGAACAGTGGTGGTATTCTTGGTGCTGAAGGGAGATTGTGGTGAGGAAGTTTTGGCATACTACAGATGTGAAGGTTTGCGCTGAAGGCTTGCTGATATAATGCTTTAATAGTCAGCACAGACCAGAAGTCATGAAGGTTGTGTGTGTGTGTGTCCCCTCCTTTTTTAAAATTTATTTTTGTTTTTTAAGCCTAAAAATGTGACAACTTCTAATGAGTCAGGAGACTTCTTGCTGAGTAGGCCATAGTATTTTTAGATGTGCTGATTTTATGTCTGAATGCTGTCTTTTTATGTAGAATGCATCTTTCATTTGGCTGTTTTTAAGTCTGCTGGCGGTGTGTGTGTGCTGGACAGTCTCCCACACCACAAGCAGCTATGTAGCCTGTAACAGTTTAGATTTTGATTTCTATGAAATACTGAGTTTAATAATCAAAGAGTTTTAAGATTTTTTGCTTGTTAAGGCACTGCTGATCTAGCTGCAGGTTTATGTAGCCTCAGGCTCCAAAGTTACTGTGTTCATGTAGCTGTGGAATCTATGTGCCACAGGCCCTGATTTGCAGGGGAAGGCAGAGTGAGTGAGTCAGTATTTGCTGATTTTCTTAGTAGTTTTGTGTCACTAAAGCCTTTTAAGACAACGTATGTACAGTGAACAGTTCTGTTCTGCATAGGAGGTTATAGAAGCATCAGTTTGTGAGAGTCTTGGTATTTTTAGGCAGAAGACAACGAAAAAAAAGACTGCCTTGCATATTCTGAGTACAAGCACACATTGCATAATGCTAATCTCTTCAGGAAATGTGAATTTCTTTCTGACACTGCTTTTTTCCTCCCATTATTTATCTTGTTTTGCCTGTGAGGCTTTCTTTTCTCAGTGAATGTTCCTGCAATCCATATGAAGTCAGGGTTTTTTGCATGGTTCCTCCCAACTATTACTGTGCGTTATGGACAAGATCAGGTTTACAATTTCAGAAATACTTCTCTTGCAAACATTTTCAGTACTAGATGAGGTCCTGTGCTAACCACATTGTTGTTCAGAGAGGAGTATACCTTCCTTTTGAGGATACAGGATCACAGGATGTTAGGGGTTGGAAGGGGCACAGCACTGACGTGAGCAATTAATATCAGTGATAGAGATTGTGTGTTAAGGGATACATGAGCACATTGTGAACTGCTTCATCAGTAGCATCATCACAGCAAAACCTCTTGCAGGAGCATCCTCTTCTGGCCTGTGAAAGCAACGATCTTACTGTATTTGTTGCCAGGCATTTTGCTGCATTATTGACTTACGTTTATGAATGCAGTGCTGCCTTATACTGCCCAAGATCTCCCAGGTTTCTGTCTGAGCGCTGAAGATTGTAGAGGTGCTACTACAGAGTTGGGTGCTTTTGCTGGCAGTGCTAACTCAGTGCAGCTGTCTGAGTGTGTAAAGAAAATGAGAACTCGGTCACATCTGTGTTTGTTAGAACCTTGCGTGTAGGCTGGAACTCTTGAATGTGGCATGCATTTTAGTCTGCATGTTAGAAAATTTGCCTGTGCTGTTAAGTTAATGTACCAACACTTGTAGCAGTTGCATGGTTCTGGTACTGAGTTTTGCAGTTATTTTTCATGGCTACACGGGTTATTTCTTCAGTTTCCTTGCATCATTACAGTGATGTATATAGCCACAGCACTTTCTGGAAGTTGGATTAGTGAAAGCTCTATTTCTCTTGCTTTCCTTAGTCTCATTAAACATATTTCAAAGATAAATTTCTTTTGTTACTGCTGTCAGTATCAGCTGTCAGTACTTCCCACCTATGACAGTACATGTTGGGAAATGGCTTGTGACATAACAATGTTTGCCTAGCCACATGCCTAGCTGGCAGTCCATGGGCAAGGGTCTTTTTTCCTCAAGAGTCAGCAGTTACTAAAACACTTTTACCACTAACACTTATTATGTGAAAATATTTGTATGTAAATGTTGACTGCTGAGCAGGGAAGAACTACTCTGATGCTGAATTATGCTTTCAAATGTTGATAAATTTAATTGTAAAATTTTACTGCAAAAGTTAGCAATGATGCTTGAATTGTGGTAGAGAGCATTGTTTTACCTTTTAAAAAAAGGAGAAGCTCTTTATTTGGATTTTTTGTCTGACCGTTAGTTTATTTTTGTGTCGTTTTGTTGTTTGTTTGTTCACCTGTGTTTTTTTTAAAAGGAAAGTCAGTGGGTCTTTTTGAGAGGTACCTTCATGAAAAAAAGGTGGTGTTTTTGGTATTTGTGATACTAAATGCTATAACTTAGCTTTTTTTTTTTTTTCCCTCAATAGGTATACAAAGCTAGGATATGCTGGTAATACTGAACCCCAGTTCATTATTCCTTCATGTAAGTATTTGTTACTTGTGTATGAATGTTGAAGTTACTTAATTTCTGTAAAACGTTATGTAAAAAAGGCAGTTAAAAATGAGTAATTTGGGGATACCTCATGAGTGATGACACAGAGTGGTATTGTGGCTCTGCTCTGTTTTACTATGGATGATCAGCTTACAAGTTATAAACATTGAAACAGTATACTAATATTTGAAGTAAATTTGTTGGACATCAGAATCACATTAAAATACAGTAGCATAGCTGTATTTCTTCCCTTTTTTAGATGTTTCTTCCTCTGTTAATAATTCATCAGGTAAAAAAGAAGTTAATTCTAACTGGGGGGAAGATTGGATGGTTTAATGTCTTCGCTTGTCAGATATTTTTTGATATTGCAGCTATGTTAATTTACTCTCTTTTGCAAATAGAATAATAAAACAAAAATTTTTCCCCCATGTAAAATTGCTTATTTGTTTGCTCCCTGTCTTCACACTTGAAATGATACAGCTCTGCTGTAGAGAGTGTAATTCAATCAGCTTCCTTTTAGAAATGCTTCACCTTTCGACCTCTTACACCACTTGGCATTTTGTCATTGTTAATCTGTGCCAAAGTAATCACGTATTACATCCTGGTAAAAAGGAATAATTAGTACACCCAGTTTTCCTTGTAAATGTAACAGGAAAAGAGCTCGAACTAATAATACTTAAGTGCAGTCACAGCAAAATGGAGACTTGGTACTTCAAGCTTTCTGTTAATTTTTCTAGGAATCATCCTTCAGAAAAGCAATTTTTATGGAACGCTGCGATAAATTCCCTTAACTCATTCTCCTGTTATCATACAAGTGAGAGAATCCTTTCAATCTCTTCTATACTGGTTCTAATATGCAGTCCTAAATGTTTTTATTTTTCCAAATTAATTTAGCTTGGTTTATGGAAATGGCATATAAAATATACTCCACCATTTTATCACACACAAACTTCTTTTAACATGAGATTAAAGGAGTTGCTGAACCCTTGGAAAAGCTTTACACTGCTCATGAGACTTCATAGCAGTCTTCAAAAATGAGCAAATGATTATTGAATTTCAAATAAATAGTTCATATTTTTTTTTAATCTTTAGGTTTGTTTAATGGTAAAATAGCTCTTTTCTGGAACAAAGAAGTTATCGTGACACTTTAAAGAAATTCTGGGAATGAAATGACCTCTCAGATCATTAAGCAGAGAAATTTCTACAATAGGGATGCTATGCTATTAAAATAGAATAGAAAGGGGGGAAATGGGATTTTTTGACAGCTTTTTGATATAGTATGATGTAATTTAAAAAAAACAAAACTCCAGTCTAGATGGTCCTACAGCTGAAATAGTCCCTTCATTTCTCTTAATGAAAAAAACATTTTTTTCATTTGTACTGTAATCCAAGTTAGATAATTATACTGACAGCATTGTTTTGCACTATTCTTTCCTCAACTGAAATAGCAGTGCTGTCCACATTAGAAAAAGTGTATAACAGCACCTAGATTCAAAATAAAATGTGGATCTTTTCAAAGCACTTTGATGTCTTTAATTTCCTTAATATTATCCCCAGTGGAGAAATTACTTGGTTTCTCCTCTGACTTCCAGCAATGGTGATTGCATTTTATCAATTTGTTTAACCGCAAACATTTTCTAGAGAATCAAGTTTTAGAAGCATTCCTTCTGCCTTGTTCACTTGCTGCTTATCTTGCTGTTAATCTTAAGAATTTTTTATCTCCTTATGTTCTTGACTTAATTCTGAATATGTTTCTGTAGAGATGATAAATGCTTGCTTGAAAAGTGAAGTAAATGAGAATATATTGGGGCAATTTCAGAGGAAGCTTGGGTTCACTGCTTTCTTCCATAGCTGCTTTTTAGATCTTTCAGTTCATTAATTTTTGCTTGATTTTTATTCACTTAATCTTTTTTCCTGCTGTATGTTAAAATAGGAGTCAACTTCTCTTCATTACTCGGTAGTTCCCTTGATTTATCATCTATTTCAGTTTATCTATGATAGTTTACATGTTAGATGGACCTTTTTTTACCTCTAAAAGGAAAAAAAAATTACCTGAGTAGTGGCTAAGTACAAAAACTGATTTGATGCAAGTATGTCCCTCGCTTCCACCCCCCCCCAAAAGCTCTTAATTCTTATGCCAAGCTAACCAAAGGCAAATGGTCTGAGTTCTCGCTGGAGTACTGCCGATTTTCAGACACCACAGCAGACCAACTCTGGTTTCAGCAAGATTTATTTTCAGGACATGATTCTTGATTCAGATTGTTTCCTTCTCATTTCTGACTTTCAAACCCAGAACTGGACAGGCTAGCATCAAAGTCAGTGAAATACTGAGAGCTCCCATCTTGTATTAGTCTTACAATAGGGTGAAACTACTCTGACTTGAAAGTTTCTACAATCCTGTGGTGAGCAATGGTATTTTACTTGAAAATTCTTGAAGATAGCATACATCTGTACAGAAAAACTTCCCCAAATGTGTGAGCTCTGTAATGATGACCTGAGAAATACTTGACAAGTTTCTTTTCACTGGGAGCAGAGTAGCTGGCCTTGCAACATCCTCACCACGATTGCAGCTTCTGCTTCCTATCTACCCATCATGCTATTCAGCTTCCTCCAGCCTTTTGCTTCCTCTCCACTCTCCTGTGAACTACAGAAGTTGCAGTATGATTCAGTTTTCTTCCTGAAGAGCTCAAAATGTCTTCTGTTTTATCCTGTTCAGTCTTTCACAATAGTTAATTTTTTTTAGCTTCTCTGGCTACACAGCTCCACATTTGTTGCTTATTATGGAAAGAGAAGGGAGAAGGATGGGGACCATCAGTGATTCGTGGTCCTTTACCCTAGTGTGGCATTGACTTCCAGATCCTGTAGCTGTGCAGCTCTCCAACCACTGGGCTTGGGGCTGCAGCAGCTGTTTTAATAATGTTTCCTAACATATTTATGAGCAAACGGAACTTCTTGCTAAAGGTGAGAATTGGCTAAATAATTCTGCCTTTGAAAGACTTTTTGGTTCACAACCTTTCAGTAATTGAGGCTGATAATACTGCTTAGATATATGAATTTCCTCATCTATGTAAAAGACAGTGTTTAAAGGAAATTACTAAGACTTGAAAAAATACAGCAGTTCTTGCTGGCACTGTAGCCCTGGTAGTCATGGGGCTGATACAAAAGATGAGGGAAGAGAACATCTCTGTCCCTGTGATATCACTGATCCATCTCTTTCCAAGATCCTGTGTTCGGCAATAGCCAGTAATTTTTTCATTGAAAGCTTTTCTTCTTTATTTATGATGAGTAATTATCTTGGAAGGAATAAATTGCCAAGATACAATTGCCAGTTATTCCTTGAAGTGAAGGAGAGTGTTAAAGCCTTGTTAAATGAAATTCCTCACCCTATTCTTAACAATAAAATAGGAGTAGCATTCAAAGGGAGAAATTAAACATAGTTTGTGAAATTGCTTTTAAAGTATCTAAAGGTGCATCATGTGGCAATACAAATTTCTGTCCTACAAATGCTACTTCTATTTCTTTGCAGTTTTCTTTTTCTGTATGCCTTATGCTTTCTTCTGGTTCTTTTCTGCCTTCTTTCAACATTTTTTTTTTTTGGTTATTTAGTTGCTATTCAATCTCTTCTTGTGTGCCATATCTCACTGCAGTATGTCCAGAAGGCAAATCAGTGCAAGTGAAAACATCCATTTATATAATGGCAACATATTTTCTTTCTTGATCTTTATAAAACTTCTGTGACTGCATTCTTTAAAAAAAAAAAAAATTCATTATTATTAGCTGGCTGTGCAGAAAATGTTGAAAAAACTAGATCTGTAGGGATACCCTGTCTTAGTAATTATTTCTATATTTTTATCTCCCTGAGTGTGTTGAGTGTCTAAGAATTAAGTCTGTATTTAGATTGGTATTGTGATACTTTTTAAATCCTAATTCTGTTTACCTATGATTAGAATTCAAAATACCTATTTTATTTAGCTTTGTCTCAGGCATAAGCGTGGAAAAGGATGGTTACAATTACAATGAGTTCCTGTTTTCAAATGTTGGAATTTTCTTTTTTTAGTATAGGGTATGTGATCTGCAGTATTGTTTACTCTCTGTTACAGGTATTGCTATCAAAGAATCGGCAAAAGTGGTCGATCAAGCACAAAGGAGGGTTTTGAAAGGTGTTGATGATTTAGACTTCTTTATCGGGGATGAAGCAATAGAAAAACCAACTTATGCAACCAAGGTATTAAAAGAAGTGCTTAAAATTTTCCAGTGCTCTTTCGAAAGCATCAGCTCTGCAGTAAGCTACTTCTTAAGAATGCTGTCTCGGTTAGCTTTAATCGTATTTTCTCATTAGCTCTGTTTTAATGGAAAATAAGGCTTGCTATTAGTTTTGTTGACCTTCAGGAGTGTATGGGAATTTGCAGCACAGTATGTCAATACAGAGCCCTTTTGAAGTGAAGGGAGGCTGGGAAAGTTAAGCGGAAATACCTCGTGCTTTCGTGTTCCTTGGCATCTTCCATCAGCAACGTCAGAGTCAGGATACAGGGCTGGGCAACCGTTGTTGTCCCTGCCTTTCAAGGTTGGAATCTGAATTTTTAATAAGTATCAAACTACAATAGGGAAAATCTAGTGCAAGGTTTCTTGCATGTATAGATTGTATGTTTTTATTGCAGTTGAAAAAACAGGTTTTCAATTGTTTTTTTTCCTGTTTTGGTTTCTTCTGCAACAGTGGCCCATCCGCCATGGTATAGTTGAAGACTGGGACTTGATGGAGAGGTTTATGGAGCAAGTAATTTTTAAGTATCTAAGGGCAGAACCTGAAGATCATTATTTTCTTTTGGTAGGTGAAAATGTGTCTTACTTGTGAAATTGCATATGACAAATATGAATTCTCGTTCTAGTATGTGTTGTAATTCTTAAATATGAACATGGTTATCATGGTAACTAAAGCAAATAAAAGCTACCCGGAACTTTTGTGACCTAGCTTATCCCATCCAGGTTCTTGAATTATCTAAGAGTGTTAGAGTGGCTGAACTCCACTTTTTTTTTTTTTTTTTTTTTTTTTTTTTTTTTTTTTTTTTTTTTCTTCTTATTTCCCTCCAAACTTTCATATTTTTTTTTTCCCTTCTATTACTTATCTACTGAACTCAGTCACCAAGTTTACATCTTTTGAGGTGAAAAAGTACCTGTGTGTTTTGACTACATAATTGTGGTCATTTTGGTTTTACAATGCTGCCACCTGGATGTTATGAGCGTGGATTATGTATTTTTTTTCTTTTGTACATGGGTTTGTTTTTGTAGTGAAATTAGAAGGCTTGATTCTCATGTTTGGACAGATTAGATATGAATTAATATCAGTATTATTCTGAAGCATTTGCTATTCCTGTAGTATTTTATGTAAGGCCATCAAAATAAGTGATGTTAGTATAATGTTTATAGAGCAAGTTTGGAATTAGAGGTGTTGGCTGTGTTTGTTAAAGAATGTGTAATGCAACCATTGTCTTGCAGCAGATCTAATTAGGTTCAGTTGTTTAAGGCTGCATCCAGACAAGCTTTGAATGTCCCCAAGGCTCAAGGTGCCATAACTCTGAACCCATTTTCCAATATTTGATCACCCTCACATTACACTTTTTTTTTTTTTCCTACTTAGGATTTCTCTATTGCACTTTGTCTCTACGGCCCCTTGTCCTATCATTTTTGCATCTGGCTTTATCCTCTTCTAACCCTTATATTACATAGCTGATGCAATGAGAGACTTTTTTTTGTTTTTATTTTGTCAAATATTCTGTAGCATTATCCAAAATGTTCATTCAGAGAAGAGACAATACTAAGTGTGTTTGGAATTTTAATGAAAATTATAGCATGCTATCATCTCTACAGCTGATCATATCAATTTGTTTTATAGTGATTGCCTTCTGAAGAGAGCCAGCTTTTTTCTTTAATAAATCCCTGAGGAATTCTGAAAATATTTGGATTCTTTAAGCATGCTAAAGTCTTTGTCTTTTGACTCATTTAGATTGATAACCTTTGATTCTTTCAAGTGAAGTAAAAAGTAGTGATGAGATAACCTGCCCACAGATGGGGTCTTTGATGTAAATTCTTAAGCAGTAATTACTATAAAGTTTTTCTTCAACAACTTCTATTTTCACTCAAATCGTCACATTTTTACAGTACAATCTACGTAAATTCTGCTATTACCAGAAGAGTTTCTAGATTTTTCTTAACCACACCATTTGCTTTTAAAAGCACCCTTCACACATCGGTATTTTTATATCCTATTGTCATTGAATGACTCATCTTTCAAAATTAAGGTTTGGTGGTGTTCTGTTGGGTGTTTTTAAAGTAAAGTATTTGATCCAATGTAAGTAAAACTTGGGGTTTCTTTTGTCTCACAGACTGAGCCTCCTTTAAATACACCAGAAAATAGAGAATATACTGCTGAAATCATGTTCGAGTCTTTCAATGTTCCAGGGCTATATATTGCTGTTCAGGTAAGTGCCGGGCTGCTAGAAGTTAGAGCTAAAGTATTTCTGCTTGAGCTAAAGACAGTTTCAATATGAAAATTACCAGTTGTGTTGGGATACTTTTATGTGCTTATAGTTTCACCAGCACATCCTCGAGGTGCATCATTTGTTTTGTGGTCTCTTAGCTAGCTTCTTGTATAGAAGGTGGCCACTAAGCAATATAGTATCTGTTATGTCATAAACCAACCAACATTATCATAATTGAGGGTATTGAGAGGGATTCAATTCTTGACCTAATATGAAGTAGCAAAAAGATGGCTGAACATGGCTAAAAAAACATCAAGCAGAAGTCAAACCCTACATTTATGCAGCCTCCCTTTCCATGCTGTAAGTCACCGTGTGGCTGTCAGTCTGGGTATTGCAGGGAGGGATGTTGGAATGTAGGATCAGCAATGCAGTGCTTTTATTAAGATTTGGCTTTTGTGTGTGGTGTTTTACCAGGCTGTCCTTGCCTTAGCTGCATCTTGGACGTCAAGACAAGTAGGAGAACGAACACTGACTGGCACAGTTATAGACAGTGGTGATGGCGTCACTCATGTTATTCCTGTGGTAAGTGTGATTCTGTGATTCTAGTTTTTGAAGCAGAGTGGTTTAGGTTGGAAGGGACCTCAAGGATCATCTAGTTCCAACCNGCATTCACCAGCCAAATAGAAAACATTTAATTGGAAAACAGTTTGTTCTGTAATTTCTCTGAAGTTTAGAGCTATGCAGAGAGATGTCTTCAAAAATGTCAGATAATTTCCAGGGTTGTAGGTGTGGGGGTTTTACTTCTTTTACTCTAAAAGAACTTCTCTGTACTCTGAGTCTGTTAGGACATGTTGTCTTTTTAGTGACTTATCTTAGAAGATGATTTGCCAAGGCCAGGCTAAGTGATCGATGAAATTGATATTTGCAGGTTGTTTTGCTCATAAGAGTGAATATAGTCTTAACAATAATCAGTCCAGAAAGTTTGGAAACTTCTCATTTAATTTAGTCAATTCATATATAAAATAGAAATCATAAAACCTGTTTGAGGGCGGATGTAGTGTTGTTTCAATTTTTCTCCATCTGTTGCCCAGTGTTCAGTAGTATGCTGTCATGCATCAGCAGCTCAAGCAAAAAGAAGAGTTCCTTCCTGATTGAAAAACCCACAACCCCAAAGGTTAATTAATGTTCAATATCTGTTCCAATATATCAAGTTACTGAAAGCAAACCTAGTATGATTCTGTGATGTTTCAGTAAATAATTAACCTTTACAGCTGCAGTTTCTTAAGTATCAAATTGGTTTTGCTGTAGGTATGTATTTCCTTTTACAAAGTTACATACTTGGAATTCTATAATTGGAGTATTGAATAGTGTTATTCTATTTCAAGTGGCTGACAATATGTCTGCCCATCTTTCCTTGGAATGTTAAATGCATGCTTGCACACCAGACACATTCTTCTTTTCAAAATGAAGCTAGATTGGACTTTTTAAGATTGAAATCTATACAAAGATTTTTTTTTTTTCCATGCCATGGTAAATTCAATTTAAAAAATGATTTGTTATACCAAATACTATTGGTGCTGGTCAGACAGATGCTCTAATGTAGCTGTTTCTTATGAATCTTGGCAGAATATAGTGGCTAAATCTCTGTTCAGACTGTACATCCAAGATGGCATATTTCAAATAAGATGATTTGATTTTTCTGGAATTTGTGAACATGTTGAACAAACTGACAGCAATAGCCACTTCTATAATAAATAATACCACTTCTATAATAAAGGGGAGTTAACAACCACTTTTATCTAGTGAAGCTAGCAGCAGTGGCACACTTTTTATTACTTTACTATTTTCTGTGTTTGAAATAACTTTTTTATAGGCATGTAGGAAGTATATAGGAAGTTTCAAGCATTTAATCTGAGTGTGATGTCTGGATTCATCTGTTTGGATGTAGCAGGTTTGGTGAGGCAGAAGGCCAGTCCTGAGCACTTTCTGCATTCGAACCAGATATCTTTAATACCCTGATAACTGGCTCTTGTGACAAGTGCGACTTACAAGGGTAGACAGATGGATGAGTGTGGGCCAGTCTGACGTTCTAAACAGTCTCAATTAATATGCTGAAATGATGCATTTTCTCCCTTCCTTCAGAAAATTAATTTTGGTTCATGTGGATTGTAATGTCTTGCATCAGTGGCTCTGACTGCAGAGCCACATCATTTATTCTAAAATAATATTTCACGATACAAGGTTCCTTGACCTTTTTGGTAAGAGTAACCTCATTTTGAGGAGAAAATAAAGGTCAAGGAATAGTGAGTATAGCTATTCGTCTGCCTTATGTACTGGTGACCTTTCTGTTCCTCCTAACCTTGTAAAAATTATGAACCAATGCAGGCACTTTACAAGTAAAATAAAGCTACTGAAAATTTTTATTTCTGGTAATTAAATTAGCCGGTCTTAAAGGGCTTCAGTGTCACAATTGCAGATAGTTTACACTCCGTGTCTTTCCCTCCTGAGCTTTGTTGAGAGGAGTTCTTGTCAGTCTCTTTCTCTCAATTTTATTTACAGGCTGAAGGCTATGTCATTGGCAGCTGTATCAAACACATTCCGATCGCCGGGCGTGATATCACATACTTCATTCAGCAGCTGCTGAGGGAGCGAGAAGTAGGAATTCCTCCTGAACAATCCTTGGAAACAGCTAAAGCAGTGAAGGTAATGTGAACGTTGCAGGCATGAAGGTTATTTTGGGTAATTGGGTATCTATTTTTAAAGTGCAATCATCTCTTAAAATCATTGTCCTTGCAAGTAGTAGGTCTCTGTTTCTAAATTGTGTAGAAGTGTCTAAATGACATAGTAACATGAAATATCTTGGACTTAAGGTATACACTTGGCTTGTACTCACTTTGGCCTAGAATTTCACTTTTCACCTGTAGTCTCCTCTTTCACCTCCTCCCTCTTATTATTATTCTAATAGTCAGTAGGAAATGTTCTTGGTGGAATGTGTAATGTAAAGAGCTGTAATTACTTTCATTCTTTCTGAATGTTGATAGGTTCTTTTTTTGTAGTACAAAGGTATTCAGCTTAAAGTACACTTAAACCTTGTTTCTATGCCAATTCTTCAATATACTTTAGAACTCATTTATCACAATCACCGAAGTTTAGAGGAAAAATAGAAGTAATTTAGCTCAGCACAATGTGCTGCTTTCAGTGCTGCACAGGAATGATTCATAGCAGCAGAGCTATTACCTGACTGTATACAGTAAATGTCAGCTCAGCCATCTTTGAGGCCTGTTCTCTATCTGCTACTGTAAAACTTTTAAGTTTAAATTACTACACTTTAAAGTTCATACCATCTTCTCTGCTACACCTAAGAAGATATTTTTAACTGTACATATTAATTTTCAGGAACGCTTTAGTTATGTTTGCCCTGACTTAGTAAAAGAATTTAACAAGTATGACACAGATGGTACAAAGTGGATTAAGCAGTATACTGGAATTAATGCTATCTCAAAGAAAGAATTTACCATTGATGTTGGCTATGAGAGATTCCTGGGGCCAGAGATTTTCTTCCATCCTGAGGTAAGCTGATCTGAATTGTCCACGCTTTTTTTGGTCTAGGTGTTATTTGGTAAACAATGTAGTAAGTAAATATTTTTGTCTTGCAATTTTTAATAGAATATTCATGTCTCAGTGCATTGTGGCATGTCTCAAAAGTCAAATTTCTAAATGTTCTGTCTTCTTGCCTTCATATCCTCAGTCGCTTTTCCAATGTTGAGAAAAAATATAACAGAATAAAGCTTTTTCCACACCACCCCCCTCACCACACCAGTCCTCCTGCATTCTTCTCTTGCAGCTTTTTTCATGTTGCACAGTTCTGCTCTGGTGCTCAGTATCTGAGAAGGGCCAGTATCCTTTGACCTGTTATGGCTGATAAAAGCTGTGTAAGAGAAGAGCTGGCAAAATGGATGATGCAAGCTTGCTGTTCTCTCGACACCTCTATAAGTGGCAGCAAAAAGCTAACAGTTATTTCCATTATTAGTTTTCCTGATGTCTCTTGTATAATTTGATAGGGTTTTTTTTGTCCTGTTTGATCCCCTTCCCTTTGCAGTATGTGATACTATACATTGACTCATCTTGATTTTATTCTTGATTGTAGTTTGCTAATCCTGACTTTACACAACCTATCTCAGAAGTAGTAGATGAAGTTATTCAGAATTGTCCCATTGATGTTAGACGTCCTCTGTATAAGGTCAGTAATGGTAATGACTGTTTTGGGTGTTGGGTGTTTTTTTTTTGTTTGTTTGTTTGTTTTTTGTTTTTGTTTTATTTTTAATTACTTATTTTGAAAGAACTGTGCTTTATATTGAATTAGCTGTTTGAAACTATTATTTAAAACCCATCCAGCAACTAAAGGAACCTTTTTCTAGAAATGGCTCCAATGTGCAGCAGGTTTTATGTTGTTCACTTGGACTTTTTTAGATGTGATGTTTCATGATTCAACTTTTTCTTTAAAATAAAAGGCAATAAGGAAAACGGAGTGAAAAATGTGAAGTGTACTAAGATATAAATAAGTTTTAAAGCACAGTCAATTTTCACATGACAGCCTCTTTGTGCATTCGTATTCTGTCATGCTTAAGTGTTAGATAATTTAAAACTTAAAAGCATAGTTGCTAACTGTAGTTCTAAAAACTATATATAGAATCTAAAACTGGATAAAGTTGGGGACTTATGTTTTCAGAAGCAGTTAATGATTTTTGTTACTCACAACAGAATATTGTCCTCTCTGGAGGCTCAACCATGTTCAGGGACTTTGGTCGTCGTTTACAGCGAGACTTGAAAAGGACTGTTGATGCCAGACTGAAACTTAGTGAAGAACTTAGTGGTGGCAGACTGAAGGTTAGTTCTTGCAGCTGATGTGTTTAACAAGCATCTTTCCCTCCCTTGTATACCTGGAACATGCCAAAATAATCACAGAATTGGGATTGGAAGTGACCTCAAAGATCATCCAGTTTCACCCCCCCTGCCATGGGCAGGGACACCCTCACACTCGACCAGGCTGCTCAGAGCCTGGGCTTAAAAACTTCAGGGATGGGGCTTTCACTGCCTCCCTGGGCAACCCATTCCAGTGTCTCACCACCCTCATGGTGAAGAACTTCTTCCTGGCATCCAATCTGAATTTACTCTCCTCTAGCCTGGATTCATTCCCTCTAGTACTGTCACTACCTGACCTCCTAAAAAGTCTCTCACCAGCTTTCTTGTAGGCCCCCTTCAGATACTGGAAGGCCACAATAAGGTCTCCTTGAAGCCTTCTCTTCTCCAGACTGAACAGCCCTAGCTGTGTCAGTCTGTCTACATAGAAGAGGTGCTCCAGCCTCATTGCTCTTCTTTGGAATGTACTGGAATGATGCTCTTGTTTGCTGAAATGCCCTTATTTTCACTTAAAGTTCTTACAGAAGATTTTCAGAGTTCGGTGTATTGTAGAGAATCCTAGACTGGTGTTGGGAAATACTTGCATTATCCTTTCACTGTAGGAAGCTACAGTACTGTTTCTACAGGTTATGCACTTGTGCTGCCTGTCCCTTTTATTAACGAAGCGAATCAGTCTCATTTAACAAAAGGATGGGACTTCTGCCTGCTGTGTAGAAGAAGATGGGCACCCCCAGCATATTTTTGTGCTTGGTGTTTATCCATCAGTTGCAAATCATTGTCCTCAGTAGGACAATGATAAGAGAGATGGAATGAGCTCATTGTTGAGCCACCAGAGTAGTCAGAACGCTGGAGCACTTGTCCTTGAAGAAAGGCTGAGTGAACTGTCTTCAGAGAAGAGGCTTTGGGACTCCTGCTAGCTGCTCCTTGATGATACATGTGGGAAGATTAGAAAGAAACTCTTGAGAGTGCTGAGTAGTGGGTGCATGAGAGGCCACAAGTATAAATTGAAACAAAAAAGATTCAGCTTGGATAAAAGGAAAAGTTTATACATTGTGGATCTCTGGGCATTGGAAGAAGCACCCAGAGAGGTTGTGCAGTTTCTGTTCTTGGAGCTTTGAGTTTCAGCTGGATAATCTGAATAATTACTGGCTTGAATGTCGAACCTGTTGTCAGTGATCTTTAGGTGCTCTTTCAAATTGTAATTATTCAGCTGGATAATCTGAATAATTACTGGCTTGAATGTCGAACCTGTTGTCAGTGATCTTTAGGTGCTCTTTCAAATTGTTCAGATTTGTTCATGGAACTTAAAAGTTAGCTTTCTAAAGCGTTTAGTGGTTTTGGTGTGTGGTTTGGGTTTTGTGTGTTTCGTTTGGTTTTTTTTTTTTTTGTTTTTTTTTTTTGTTTTTTTTTGGTAAGGGCCAAATAGTATGGATCTGTTCTTACAACTGCATAAATGAACAGTGCCTCAAGAAATTAATCAGTAAACAGAATGTCTGGAATGTTCCAATAGACAGTCTTATGGTATAATTATAAATTTATGTACCCAGCATTTAAGAAAATACTAATTTGCGAAATTACACTCCTTTTAAAAAGACCTATTTTTTTTACCAGCAAAAGTGACTTCTAATGATTCGGTTTTTTCCCTTTTGTAGCCTAAGCCCATCGATGTACAAGTCATTACACACCATATGCAAAGATACGCTGTTTGGTTTGGAGGATCGATGCTGGCTTCCACAGTAAGTCAGCTGGAAAGCTGAGGCTGTTCTTAGTCGTTTTGGCTATGCTTTGGGATTTCTTATCTCCTCTAGTTCATACCAAATGCAGTTGGGGGATTTCCAGTAGGCTGTGGGTAGCAAATGGACCTTCTCTGCCCTCCTTGAAGGTTTTGCATTAAAGATCTGAAAAGGCAAATGAAAGCTGAATTACAGCTTTGTGCTGAATAGTGCAAAATACGTTGTTAGCCATGTGTGATGTACTGTTCCTTTCAGGACTTCCAAGTTACCCATATTTGTTGGTCAATTTTTAGTTTTGTTTTGTTTGTTTGTTTCACTTTATAAATGTCAATATTGTTACAATGAGATGTACCTAGCAATGAGTAATTTTTTTTTTTTTTCTTCCTTCCCTTTACAGCCTGAATTCTACCAAGTATGCCATACCAAAAAAGATTATGAAGAGATTGGTCCTAGCATCTGTCGTCACAACCCCGTGTTTGGAGTCATGTCTTAAAGCTGACCTCGGAGGGGTCAGGGATAGGGAGATGGGGAGGAGGAGTCTTTCTGATTACTTGTTTGTCTGATGGCTGGTATTAAGATAACAAACATGACTTGACAATAAGAAAAAGACCAAACACAAGCAGGATTATTTTAATAAGTGTCTCAACATGCGGATGTAGTGGAAAGCCAAAATGATCACCTTTTTTCTTTAGATCGATTATTTGAACCTGTGCGTAACAAAACAAAAAAAAAAAAAAGTGGATTTTAGTTCTTTCTGTGCCCTGATATTTTGTATATTAATGGATTATCCAAGATTTGATGGGATTTGATGGTGTGTAGATAGTCAGCTCTCTAATGCTTCCGTTGTACCCTTTCACGGGTGCAGTGCAGGAGCTTGTTTATATTTCATACTTTTTTATACTTTGAGGAAAAATATGAACTAAAGAAACTGTAATATTTGACGAAAAAAAAGAAATTTACCAGTGACCAACTTGAAAGTAAATTTAAAAAAAAAAAAAAGTCATGACTCATGCAACTACTTCTTGCAAATCATGACCAGTCTAAATCCTGGGTTCCATACAATGCGAGTGCTTTTGGAACTAAGAAGCTAGTATCTTGGATTAACCGATGCCTGCTAGTGCTTTCTGATTACTTGGTGCATTTTCATACTATCTCTTGCTTTAAAAGAAAAAGGAAAAAAAAAAAAAAAAGTAAAGACAAGACTGTTGGACCAGTATTGCAGTTCTGTAGTGTCATTTCTAATTAAACCAAATAATCAGGTTATTGAAATTGGTGTATTTAAAGCCTAACACCATTCCAATAAAGGCACAAAATTTCTTTTTATGTTTGTGTCAGACTTGTTAATCTCATTCCATGGGAAGTTTGTGAGCATGGGTTCCTACATATCCGCTGTGGTTTTTGACGAGTAAGGTTGGTCAGTAAGGTAGAGATCATTGTGTGCATTGTGTAAACTGAGGTGTGAGCAATTTAGAACTGCAGTTTGTATGTTCATCTAGATAGCACTTACCTGTACAAACCTAACACCACCTCCGTTGTTAGGTTTGTTCATCTACTTTGTTCTGTAACTCTTTCTCCCTGACGCTCTCTCAAGTGGTGGTATACAGGAGACAGCACCGCGTTTTCAATCTGTGGTTTTTCTGCAAGAAAATACCATGTAGATAAAAATAAAGTGAAAACAATCTCTTTCTCATTCTTTCTAGGAAGAATGCTTCATGTGTTGGATGGAATGATTTACAATTTCTGTTAACTGATGAAAGAAAACTCTTTAGACACATCTGAACTCACAAATGTAGTTAAGGTTGTTTATATACAAGACCACAAGAGGGAGATCTCTTGGTTCCTTCTGAACTCCAAAGATGCCTCAGATTTTTTTGTCAGAGAAATTTTTCAGTCGTCTGAGCTGCTAAGTCATTTGATTCTAAACGTGATGAGTGAGACTTCAGAACAAGGGTAATTATGGGAATGCATTTTTACAGTAGACATTATAACTTCACATGCTAGAATCAAACAGAACCTTGGCACAAACAAGAAAATGTTAAATAATTGTATCACAAAACTCTGATTATTAAGGTCTCCCTATTGAAGGTATAGATCCTAGAGTTTTTCAAAGAGTCACTGAGTCACAACTGCTGACTGTGGTAAGAAAGACCGATAGGCAAATATGTGCAAAATAAAGATGTTCATTTAAGCTGTGCTTTTCTAACAGTCCTCTGGTTCTGTAGCTGCATCATGCTCTAGTGACTGCATTTTTTGATACAATGCAACAGCCCAAAGATAAGGTGAGGTTGTGTGTTTTTTCCTCTCCAGAAAGTAGTCTTAAAAAATTCACATGAAAAGCTCAGTAGTTCCTGAAGCGTAAATGCATAGCATCATGATAAAATGCTCCTGGCACTCACAGCCACATAGAGCTCTAGGATTATGTGCAGATAACACACAGAATGGGTAGGGATGGAGATAACTCTCTTAGCTAAGGGATGAGCCTCATTTTTATTAGCTGAAAGTTATATGGCAGCTAGCCCTAGATGTAATCATACCTATGCTTTAGGAACCCAGACTGAACATTTATGTTCCATTATTTCCTTCTGCTGTCATGTTCAGGTCTGTTGAGGCCACAGCTTGAGTTCTCTGTTCAGTTCTGGATGCCACAGTAGAAGCAAGATATTGTTCTTCTCTGGACATGCTCCAGGACCTCAATGAGGCTGTTGAGGGGTTAGGAAGAGCAGCTGAGGGAGCTAGGGTTGTTTAGGCTGGAGAAGAGAAGGCTAGGGTGATACCTTCCTGCTCTCTACAATTACCTGAAAGGAGGTTGTAGTGAGGCCAATGTTGGTCTCTTCCAAGTAACTAGCAATAGGATGGGGGTAAATGACCTGAAATTGTACCGGGGAGGTTTTAGATTGAACATTAGGAAAAACTTTTTTTACTGAAAGAGCAATGAGGCTTTGGAGCAGACTGCCCTGAGAGGTGACGGAGTTGCCATGGTGGAGGTGTTCAAGAAGCATGTAGATGTGGCACTTAAGCATGGTTTAGTGGACATGGTAGTTGGGTTATGGTTGGACTCAATTATCTTGAAGGCCTTTTTCAACCTTAATGATTTTATGATCTTGAAGGAGCTGTGGCAGTAAATGAAAAACCAGCAGTAGAATTCAGTTGATGTGCAAGGAGCCCAGGAAATGAGAGCAGGGTAGCAGGAGCTGAGAGATCGTTGTGAATGATTTGAGAAGGCTCAGAGAGATACTTAGGAGTGAGACTCTTCAAGCAAATCTGGTTTCATGTGGTTCCTTTACAGGCTGTAAGTTGAGATGCCCTGGGCTTGGGTGGAGCTGCTCTGCACACAGCAGTCTGGCTTAGAGAGTGGTGGCATTGAAGTATTCAGAATTTAGCTGTTCTTGGGTATGTTGGTGGGTAACAGGAAGAGCCAGGTGATTCTCATGTATTGTGTTTCAGCAGCTGGTCTCTTGCAGGACAGGAGAGGGGACAGGAAAAAACCAGGGCTGGTGGACTTGCTGCTTCAGGCAGGTCTGTGAGGTTGGTAGTTACCAAAATAGGCACTGCCTGGTGCTGGGAGTCCTCTATAGCCGCACTCTGGCACAGTCATAACTGGATTAGCAACTAGCTGGTGTGTCAAGGAAACAAGTCTGCTCATAAACAAGGTCTTTGATGGGAGGAAAAGTTAACATCTGAGAGTGAAAGCTGTCAGACTGAAAGCAGGAGTTGCTGCCAAGTGTAAAATGAGATGGAGTTTGCATTCCAGCTGTATTCCGTAGGGGAAAAGCAGATACTAGCAGTTTTTGTTATTGATTTGTAATCTTCAGGACTAAGGCCAGAAGTTTTCTTTTTTTTTTTTTTCCCCCTCCCCTCCCGAACTTCTGAGAGATCTCTGATGCCAAACTGGGTAGTAGCTAAGCAGCTGAGGAATGTGTGGTTTTACCACCTTCTGCAACAAACTTGATTCTGTATACAAAGCTAGAAATCTCATGCTCTGAAGAGAAGCTGTGTTGTTTATCTCAGCATTGCCTTTCTAGTAGACCTCAGGCACTCAGAGGTGGCATGCGCATCCCAAGTGCTGCTGAGCTTGCTCTGGTGCTATGTGGACCAGATATATTTTATCTAGCTACCTACACAAAAAGCTCCTACATCCCTGATTTTGTAATTTGGCTTTTGTTACACTTGTTCCTTCCAGTATGTGTTCACAAAGTCCTGTAGTGATAGGATGAGGGGCAGTGGTGTCAAACTTGAGTAGATTTAGCTTGGATGTTAGAAGCAAGTTCTTTACAATGAGGATGATGGAATACTGGAACAGGTTGCCCAGAGAGGCAGTTGAGGCCCCATCCGTGGAGATAGTCAAGGTTGGGCTCAACAGGGCTCTGGGCAACCTGATCTGTCCCTTCTTACTGCAGAGGAGGTTGGACTACATGACCTTTGGAGGTCTCTTCCAACCCAGACCATTCTATGATCTCCCTGTGGCTATAAGAAAGTTGCTTTAATCTTCTGTTAGTAATGTGTGTGGAAGAGAAAAAGGGGGGCCAGAACTTTACGCAGCAGTTGTTCTCTTGTAGCTGTAAATCAAAATGTTAAGCTTCTAAAATGAATAAGAGGGAGGGTTTTGTGATGTGTTTATGTTGTAGAGAGAAATTCTGAAAAGATGCACAGCCATGGCTGATTTTTAGTTTGTTGAGGAACTAAAAATCTACAGCCAGCTCTTATTAATGACTTGTACTGAGCAGAGAGTCATCAGTACTTAAAGACACTAGATAATTGCAGTACTGTGTACTAGGAATAATTCTTTAGGAATGGTTCTTCACCAGTAACACTGAATCCAGATCTGAGCTGATGTTGCTGGTGAGGTGATGGAAAGGCTGTCTATGGGTAGGTCATCCTAGGGGTCATGTAAGACAGGCACTGATCTGTGAGTAAAGGGCAATTTCAGAAAAACCCTCTGCTCTCCTTAAACTTGTACCTGTCATTGTTATGCTGTGCTATTAATTGCAAAGGCAAATGTTTAAAAGGAAAAAAAAATAGAATTAAATATGTTTTCTTCTAAGGTATGTTACTGTGGAGATTACAATTTGCACCCATGTACAAATTTGTTGTTTTTTTTTTTTCCTCTCTTGGTTTCAAAATCCTGTTGTGTTCATCGTTAGCATACCAAAAATACACAAAATCTTCTACTTAATCTCTTTGCATTTCTTTGAGGTGCAAATGGACAACCTGGCAAGGAATGGATGCAGCATGCATCTGTATCACCCTTCCCCTTCCAGTGCTGAGCTAGGTGCAGCTGAGGCAGAGCTGTGGTGGTGGAATGTGGTGGGTGACAGCTTGAAATATCCAAAATGCATGCGTAGAAATGTGAGGTGGCAGAAAGCCTACAATGATGCTTCTTTTTAGTCATCAAAAGCACCGTGAGGTCACTCTGCTTGCTGTGTGATGGAGAGGTTAATGGGACTGATGTTAAGAAGTAGCATAAAGGAAACTTGTATGTCTATTGTCCTGGTGACTGGCAGGAGACCTGGAGCAGTGCTATTTCTGCACAGAACATTGCAAGGAGCACTAAAATGTCTCAGAGTGGCCTGCCTGAACTTGGCTCACTTTTCTAGTCTCCAGGAGTTTGATTTTATTCCACAAGACAAAGCAGGACTGGAGGCTTAATTTGCTCTGTGGTTCAAAGCTTCTGTTTCCCTGCTGCTGAACTTAGAATAAATCAAAGGTCACTGCCAAGTCAGTTTAAGCTCAACTTTTCATTCTGTGAAAACATTTGTGACCAAACATTAAGGGGATGAATGAGTTATTACTTGAAAAGCTGACGACAGGCAACTGCTGAGCTGTGTGTGTTCCTGCTGCCAGCTGGTGAGGTGGCATTGTCCAAGTTTACCACCTGTAACCATGTCACTTTCTGTGTAGGATGAATTATTTTCTTTCAAAACTTCTGTGGCAGTAAAATGGAGATAATTATGTTAGCGGTTACCATTGCTTAGTTTATTTGTTGTGATTTTTTTTTTCCCCTGCTATAGAAGCAAGCACTGGAATAATAATCATCTCCCAATGCTGGTCACTTTCCTTATGCTGGAGCATGTGAGTTTCCAGTTTCAAACAGTACATTGCTGCCCAGCTCCTGTGGACATTCAGGTGGCTCTTTCTCCTCTTCATAATGCATGTCAAAAACTTGATTACAAAAAGGAAGGCACAGCCTGACTTGTGCTAGCTGTAGGTGCGCCTCACCTACAAGAAGCAATGCCCTGTGTTTGGATGTAGCCTCCCTTGTGATCCTCATAATGGAGAGATGGCAATTTCTGGAATTTATCTTTTGCTACTCTGTATCACATGGGTTGTATAAATTTTCTGGTAATGGTAGCGTGCATTACTCAGAAATGTCTTTCATGAGTGATGCTACTCCCAACTGGCAAACACCTTTACACCATTCCTGAAGCTAAACTTCAGTATAGTTTTGGAGTATAATATTTTGGATGGAGATTCAAGATTTGGGTTTTTCTATTGATAGAAGGCTGCCTTATCTGCTGTGATTCACAGCAGCCTGCAGGCTTTTTCCCAAACTTGCATTTAATGCTGGAGAGATACCCAGATAAATTCTTGCTGTTGTACTGTAGGAACTGAAGATGTAGTGCTTGATAGGGAATATGGAACAGTGATAAGGTTGAGAAAAGTTGTGGGTTGATTTTTTTGTGGTGTTTTTTCATTTTGTTGGTTTTTTTTTTTCCCTTGAGTTAACGAACAGTAAAGGAAAGACTAACGTAGAAGCAGCCACTTTCACTTCTCAAAAGCTCATAGTCCAGGTTTGTGGACATCCAGGACAATTTTTTTTTTTAACATCTTGTCAAAGTTGTTGCAGTGTTTGTAAGTGAACTTTGGAGCAGGAGTTTAAGTGTATCTCCTTTCCAGCTAAAATGCCCTGGCTCCGAAGCTATATGGTAGGTTGTCTTCCTGGTCATCTTGTTTGGGTGACCAATCCTGGGAGGAAGTTTACAGCTCACGATTTGGAGGCCAGCTTTGCATTTCCCTTGGTTTTGGTGATTAATGTCCTTTCACTGCTGCATTGAGGGAGTGGCTCTTCCTTCTGCCCTTCTCTGGCTGGCTGGGGTGAGCAGCCTTTGGAGGCCTCAGCTTAGCGCTGCATGTGGGGATGGATGAACCTGGGCAGGTCCTTGGTGACCCAAATTCCCCTGCAGAGTGAAATCTAAAGACTCTAGAGTGCAAGAGCAGCAACAAGACACAGCTACTATGTTTACTGTTGCTGTCACTCTGAGATGTGACATGTATGGATGGTAGGAACAGCTCTGCAGCCCTTTCTGCATCCACTGCTGGTACTTTGGCCTGAACTCCCACCCCTGGTCTACAGAGCCCCATGCAGGCTGCCTCCTGTTTGCACAGATGGGTTCTCCACCTCCTGCCCTCTTCCAGTTCACTTTCACCCTTTGGGTCACATACGGTGAGTGCTTCCTCTTGCTCCTGTACAGAGTTCCTGTAAATTCAAAATTCTAGCAAGCCTTGCCAACCTCTGATGGACGCTTTACCAAACTTTTGGCATGACTGTGCTGTTGGTTGTCCCAGTTTAGTGCTTTTTTTAATTTGTTGAAATCTTCCAAGCCTAAGTGGGTTCAAGGTTTAAATAAATATGGAGATCAGATTACATTGTCCTCTCATCTCCTTTCGCATAGAAATCCTGTAGACATAGGCTCAATACGCTGTATCGTGTCTTATGGGAGGTGGCTTTGATATATTGATCTCTAGGGTTTAGTTATTTAAGGCAATGACAGTCTGGCTTTTCTGAAGCTGTGCCTGGTACCCATGGGAAGAGGAGTTTCTAAACTGGCTTGAGTTGTGAAGGCAAAAATGTGTCTAGGTGTCTGGCTTTGTGGATCTGGGCAGACATACCTAAAATGTTGGGGGGGGACAGCCAAAAGTGTCAGCAGATCCTTGAGGCTGAGTGCTGCTGCCCATGGTGGAGCAAAGGGTCTGTCAGCAGTGGCTCTGGTCTGAGGTGAAAACCCCTGAAACCTCCCATCTGGCAGGGTGCTGATTAGTTTGGTTTTATTGTTTACTTCAACTTATAAAATCTGGGATTAAGCCAAACCCTGTTAATGGTGAAAAATAACAAGAGTCTTGCCCCAAAGAATAATAACTAACAGATAACAAAGACAAAGCACCAGGTAAAACTCCAAGGAAGCCAGAAAATGAGGAAGATGGAAGAGTCTGTTATAACAGATTTGCTGCTGAAACACCTTGGGGTTGGGAGGTGGGCGGCTGGCCTTATTGCAGCATGGCTGTGCTTAAATATTTACTTACTGATTGCATTAGAGTTGTCTGAGGAGGCTTTGCGTGGTGTATTTGCAAGGACAACGCAGCCAGGGTTTCACTTTCAGTTTCACACTTAGCCACGGGATGGCACTTTCCCACAAGAAATCCTGCATTGCTGCAGCCTGGAAAAGCCCTTGGCACAAACTACCTGGAAAAAAAGCATCTAACTGAAAGCATCTCGTGGCGAACCTTCATGGAAGAGCAGATGTGTTCTAGTCACAACAAAACGAGGCAGATTAGAGCCTTGTCTTCCTGTTTGGAGCCAATAAATCAGTGTTTCCCTGCAGATGTGAGTGCTCAGATATCTTTAAGATGCTCTAGCAAACAGAAGTGGTGTGAGGTTATCTTTGAATGCTGAGCTGGCCTATGTCCCTCAGCGCAAGAGGTATCAGAGATGTGTTGGGGAAGAATCAGTATATGGGAAGATGTAATGCAGTACATGAAGCCACTTCAGAAGGTGACTGTGGGGAGGCTTTTGTACTCCTATTGTAATTCACTTCTGAATGAATTCAACCTTTCCTTGTACCTGTGGGAGTGCCTAGGAGACAACCTGGAGCAATGCTGTTGTCTTGTAAGACGCGATGCGCCCACAAGCGGAGATAGAGCAGAGAGCTCTGCTGGGCCAGGCTTTATCAGTGTCTGGATAGAGACCTGTTGTAAGCAGGTGCCATTGGCGTTGTGTACTTGTCATGCACAAATTGTAGATAATAATAATGTTGCCCTGATGTACTGATACTTAACCACCCAAACATCACAGTATCGTTGTGGTGCAGCTTGTCAGGCCTGTCTGAGCAAAGCATGCTTTTACCTGATGTAGTTTATAAAAGGGGAATGTTTGTTTTTTTCCCAGAGTTTACTATCAGCATGATGTTTCCATCAGGAATGTTTCTCTGCTGCTCAATGAGATTTCCTGTCAGCAACCATCTCTGGTGCTGCTCCCAGTCTCAAGTTAGGGCACTTCCCAGTCCACGTCCTTTTGGCTGGAAAGGGTGGTGTGAGTGGGATGGGCAGCCCCTGCTCATCCATTCAGGTTTCTTTCTGTTGTAGCTGCTGTGAAGGCACAGCTAAACCATATGCTCCTAGTGGGTGCAGGGAGGAGACATGGGAGCCACAGCACCAGCTCCCTCTCACCATGTAGCTGAGCTACTCCAGCTGTGGTCACACAAGCTGGAGCACAGGCACTGGAGTTGCAGGGGATGGCAGGAGAGTCAAAATCTATGAAAGTAACGTTAGGACTTGCTCAACAGGAAATGTGGCTTTACAGAGCCACATGCCAAGACAGTCCTCACCCTGCAGCCCTCTTTTGGGGAACTGAGCCATAACCAGACTGTTTTGGTGCAGTCACAGCATTGAGGCTGAGCAGGCGCCATGGAAGTAGACCTGGGCTGGGACTGTGCAGCAGCTCTGGTCACCTCTCACCCTTAATGGACCTCTGAATATTTTTAGAAGAACTTCTCTAATTATTGCCTAATGCACACTGATTTTTGTCTGCTTCTCTCTCATTTCCATTAACTCATCTGACTTGCAAAATGTCAATTGTGATTTATTTGCTAAACCAGGCAAGCTGGCAGCGAGGTTCAAAACCTTCTGCTATGAAACACCTTGAGGTGGGGGTTGATTTTGCTACATCTGTACCATTACATCCAACTGATTATCTGCCTGTCTACTCCCTTTCTCCCTTGCTTACCCTACGTACTCTCCTGCAGGGCACAGCTTGCTGCAGCACTCTGGAAGTTGCTGAAATCTGTCAAAGTGAGATGAACAGGGACCTGTCTCTAAGGTTAGAGTGAGGGGGTGCCTGATGCCTTGGGACTGAGCTGAAGGGGCTGAATGTGGGTTATGATGTGAGTGAAGAGTTGCTGCAAGGATGTGGTACAGACAAAGCTGCATCCCCTAGAGCATTTCCCTGGGTGATGCTGGTCATGCTGGGTGCACACAGAGTGGACATGGTCACTTGATAATTCACCTCCTCCCTGCATGGATGTCCTGCACTGGCCAAAGCAAGTGAGCTTTTGCATTGAGAAACTAAGATAACAGCAGCTCTCTGCTGGCACAAATACTGCTGTTAAACATCTATGGTCCTCCACTTTCTCTTCTCCTGCTGTACTTAAGGAAAGGCTTCCTCATTTATCATCTTTGCCCTATACAGCTAAATAGGTCAAAATTAATGATTGAAAGGATAGCAGGGGACAGTGATCCATATCCTGTGGGGCTGATGTCTCATTTTGTAGTGCTTTACAAATGCCTTCTTCCATGTTTTTCCTTTGTGCCCAATAGTCCTTTAATGAGCAGGGTGGGTTTGCTGTGGCAGCGTCACCAGAGCTGAGCATCATGCTGAGAAACTGGAGATGGTGCTGTGGCTCATGAGCTCTGTGCCATTTGTGGTGAGGTCCAGGCTGCGGTCACTGGCAAAGCGCATTGGCACGCCTGCTCCCTGCCTTCTATCCTGGCTGAAAACCTGTCTGGAGAGCAGGGCTATCTATAAACACTTTCTGCAAGTAATGGCCGTCAGAGACCACATGCTGTGACCCAGACCACCCCTGCTGAGAAACCCCCGAGAAGGCTTTTCCAGCCTCCCGAAGACAGAAGAACGACACGGTATTTGCCAGCGCCCTGGAAATTCAAAAGAATTGTGAAAGAGTGTAATAGAAAGACAGATAAAATAAATCCAGAGCTCATGTACATAGCATTACATGGTGAGCACAAGTCTTCCATGACTTGCTGCATAGTGTTTATTTATATGGTTTATGTGATACCTCTCCACCATGAGATTTTATGTGTGCATAGTACAGTGGGGTTTGAATTGACAGCTGCATGGCTCCAGTGCTCCCCATTTCAGTGTGGCATCCAGGGGTTTCCAGTTTACCCAGCTGCAGCCTGGCCCATGGCTTTCATACCAAAGGTTAATTATCCTTTAAATGAGAAATCTCTTTGGCCCTGGAAGTCAGATCAAGGTTAAGGGTTTGCACAGAGTGATTACATGGGGCTAAACCCAGTGCAGGGCCAGCCAGAGAAGAAGAGGCAGCTGCTTTACTTGCTCACTCCTCAGCCCATCCCAGCATCTTGCCTGTCAGCTTTCATCATCGGATACACGCTTTTTCATAGGCTGTTGGTCCTTAGGAGTGAAATTTAATTCTTCTAAACATATAGCTGAGTAACAATATATTAATTTTCATGCATTTCTTGGTCTTTAGGGACCAGGCTGGTGTTAGGAACTCACGTGAATTGGAGTAGTTTAAGTAAAAACCAGAGGCAATATTCATCAGGAAAAAAAAAATATTGAAAGTTTCATTCAAAACATACTGAAAACATGAAATTGTTAGCAGAAAACCTTTGTACCTGTCTGATTATCTCTGGTGGGCTGCACTGACTTCTACTGGCAGACTCAACCCTGACCCAGACAGATGAGGTTGAACTGCTGCTGCAGGGCTGTACAGCTCCTGTTGAGTCCTCTGAGCCTCCTTGTAAGTGTGACCCTTGCTACCTGCCAGTGCAGCTAAGGTGAGAGTAATGAAAGTCACTTTGCTGCTTCCTTTGCCCTTCTTTCCCCAAGGAAAAATTATTCTATAGTTGAAAAATTTCAAGGAAATTAATAAAGCTGCAGGATTTATTTTCCTCCATTATGAAAAATAATTTTTTTTTTTTTTTTTTTTTTTTTTTAAGGATGGATAATGTTTGAAACTGGAGAATTTTCTTCTTTGGGAGCAAGGCTTGTACACGTCCATGTACCTGCTTGCATGGCTTTCAGAAAGTGCTGTCTGTACAAACTGCAAGGGGCACTCAAAAGAATTTTAAAGATGTCAGTTGAGCAATCAGCTTTGGTTTGGATAGAGGGGCAGAGCATGCACCAGGAGCTGGAGGCTTTCTGTAGGTGACTTATGCCCTGATCTGAGCCAGAAGCAGCACCCTTCTCCTTTGGCACTGGGTGGGAGCCCCTGAAATTGTCTCACTTTTCTTGCTCTTGGAAAACTTCACATATTTTGGGTTTGGTATGTTTGCGCAGCAGAGAAAACAGAAATTCTTAGAGTTTGTCCTGAGACAAGGGAAAACAAATGCCCAGACATAAAGAGCAAGGTAATAATGGTACAGGGGCTCCTGTATTGGAATGGTAGATCAGGAAAGGCACTTTTCCAATACCTGAGAAACAGTAAACATCCACTGAAGAAGCAGAAGGCAGAAACATTTTTTTCACTTTGAGGGTGATGGAGCACTGTAACAGGCTGCCCAAGTAGGTTGTGGAGTCTCCCTCTCTAAACATATTCAAGACCTGCCTGGATGCGTTCCTGTGTGATCTGGTATAGGTCATCCTGCTCTGCAGGGGGGTTGGACTGGATGAGCTTTCAAGGTCCCTTCCAGCCTTTGACATTTTGTGATTCTCTGAAGGCAGGGGCTTGCATGGCTGGGAGACTTGCTTCAAAACACATGCCTCAGATTTTTGAACAGCGCTTTAGTTTATCACCATGAGCTCAGCTCAGTGACTTCCATCATCCTCCAGCCTCTTGCCCAGTGCTTTGCTAGCAAGATCCAGAGCGATTCTCTTGGGGCTTTTGCCTTTTCCACTGCAGTGAGGTTACCATGAGGGTGGTGAGACCCTGGAATGGGTTGCCCAGGGAGGTGGTTGAAGCCCCACGCCTGGAGGTGTTTAATGCCAGGCTGGATGAGGCTCTGGACAGCCTGATCTAGGTTAGGGTGTCCCCACCCATGGTAGGGGGGTTGGAACTAGATGATCCTTGAGGTCCCTTCCACCCCTGACTGATTCTATGATTCTATCACTGGAAATGTCAGTATTTTGGCAGAGGAATGGCACTTGACACTTCACATAGGGAATAAAAATAGAGCAGGACAGTAAAAAAAAAAGAGGCAACTGCAAAGACGTAAAAATTGGAATTATATTTTTCTATTATTTGTATACATCTTAATAAGAGCTTTGGCTTGCCTCTGAACTAGCATGCTGGGTTAAGTAAGCATATAAAATCCATGTCTTAAGTGGATAAACAAAGCTGACTTTTCAATATTGTCTTTATATTGATATGAAAACAAGTACAGGCAGTACTGAAGTGAAAAGGCTCATTCATGGCTGGATCACACACCATGAAGTTAACAATGTATATTAGACTTTAGGTAACAGTGTCTTCAAATAGTTCCTAATCTGACCTTTTAAATTAAAAATTAAAATATGATGGAAAAGACCATTTAACAGCCAGGTCTTTACATGGTGAGCACAGGTCTTCCATGACTTGCTGCATGGTGTTTATTTATATGGTTTACGTGATACCTCTCCACCATATTTTACGTGTCACAGAATCACAGAACCTTAGTGGTTGGAAGGGACCTCCAGGGACCAATCTAACCCCTGTGCCAAAGCAGGATCACCTAGAGTTGTCTGCACAGGAATGCATCCAGGAAGGTTTTGAAAGTCTCCAGAGAAGGAGACTCCACAACCTCTCTGGGCAGCCTGTTCCAGTGCTCTGTCACCCTCACTGTAAAGAAGCTTCTCCTCATGTTGAGGTGAAACCTTCTATGTTCCAGTTTGTAGTTGCTGCTCCTTGTCTTGTTGCTGCAGACCACCAAAATGAGATTGGCCCCATCCAATTGACACCCACCCCTCAGATTTATAAACATTGATAAGATCTCCTCTCAGTCTTCTCTTACATAAAAATAAAGTAGTAATTAAAATCCAGTGTGAATTTCAGTAAGTCACATGATAGAGGACAGCGTTACTTCCGTCGCTAACATACCTGAGCTATTTATGCACAAGTAGGGATGCTAACCCTGCAGTGTAGCCATCTCTTAGCTCCAGGGGTTACAACCTGTGTATTCATGAGGCTTTCCTGGATTCCTCCATCCTCCTCCCCTTGCCCAGCAGGTGGCTCCAGCAGGATCTGCCTGAGGAATCTGTTGCTTCACTGCCTCTGCATGGGGACCTGTGGATCAAAAGGAGTTTCATCCTATGTGAGTGACAGCAGATATCTGCTCCGTGCCTCAGCATGTGCCCTGGTCCCGGGACTGAACAGAGGTAGGACCCTTTTAGTTTGTTTTACTTTGTGGTAATTCAGTGCAGAGATTGGATTGCGGTGCTGTGTATCTTGAGGAGTTATTTCTCCAACAAGAGCAGCACAATTTCCCATGTCCCAGCAGTACTGCTGAAATGTCTATAATATTTATTATGCTGCATCACAACCAGGTTTAGACTTTAACAAAGCAGATCTGTCCAAGAAGAATGCTTCACTGACACCAGCACTTCACCTGCTTTCACATTATGGCTTTCAGTGAGAATTTTAACTAAAATTCTAGGGAACACTGCCAGTGACATGTGCTAGTGATAAAGGAAAGCTCCCCTGTCCTTGCCATTCTGCCCAGCAGTAAGGCATGAAGCAGATGAGTAACTCACCCGAGGTAACAAAACAGCCCAAGGTAGTCCTGGGACAGCTGAATTTCAGATGGAGTTTGAGATAAGGAGCTCCAGAGTAGAACTGTGAAATCAACTAAGAGAAAAAGAGGGGAGGAAGTTGGCTGTTGTTGTTCTTAGGGGCTATATAGTAGTAACAGCAAACAGAAATTTAATTTAGATTGCTCCCCAAGATTACTACACAATAACTGGTCAAGGAGCCACATAACTTAGAGAATTCTAATTTTTAACTTTTGTGTCTATAAAATGTCTGTTGATGCACCTTCTCTCTACTCTTAGAACCATAGAATCAACCAGGTTGGAAGAGACTACCAAGATCATCCAGTCCAACCTATCACCCAGCCCTAGCCAATCAACTAGACCATGGCACTAAATGCCTTATCCAGTCTTTTCTTGAACAGCTCCAGGGATGGCGACTCCACCACCTCCCTGGGCAGCCCATTCCAATGGTAAATCATTCTCTCTGTGAAGAACTTCCTCCTAATATCCAGCCTATACCTCCCCTGGCACAACTTGAGACTGTGTCCCCTTGTTCTGTTGCTGGTTGCCTGGGAGAAGAGACCAACCCCCACCTGGCTATAACCTCCTTTCAGATAGTTGTAGACAGCAATGAGGTCCGCCCTGAGCTGCCTCTTTTCCAGGCTAAACACCCCCAGCTCCCTCAGCCTTTCCTCACAGGGCTGTGCTCCAAGCCTCTCACCATCTTCATTGCCCTTCTCTGGACATGTTTCAGTACCTTAACATCTCTCTTGAATCGAGGTCCCCAGAACTGGACACAGGACTCAAGGTGTGGCCTGGTCAGTGCTGAGTACAGGGGCAGAATAACCTCTCTTGTCCTAGTGGCCACACTGTTCCTGATACAGGCCAGGATGCCATTGACTTTCCTGGCCATCTGGGCACACTGCTGGCTCATGTTCAGTCTACTCTCTACCAGTATCCCCAGATCCCCTTCTGCCTGGCTACTCTCCAGCCACTCTGTCCCCAGCCTGTAGTGCTCCTTGGGGTTGTTGTGGCCAAAGTGTAGAACCCTGCACTTAACCTTGTTAAATCTCATCCCATTGGTCTTATCTTGCAAGAGAACAGACTATTTTGCCTGTTAAGTCTCATGTCAGATTAAGATGCTAATACCACTTGAGATGCTCATCTTTATGCGTTTATTGCCCAACATTGTTTTGGGGAAGACCAGAAAGCCTTTAGGATACCATGTACTGTAGCAGCAAAAATTGCTCAACCCTTCCTTGACTCACCTGAGTTTAAAGTACTATCTTCTCTTAAAACAGCCCTGCAGACAGCTGGGTATAATTCAGCCCACAGCTTCTACCCCCTTAATTCACAAAGGTCAATTTACAGAGTGGAAGCCTACAGCTAACCTGTTTCAGGTGGTGGTGTCCTGAGGTGGGGGGTGACAAATGCAAGTGGCATGAAACGAATCAAAGGCTAATGCTGTGCTGCAGAACGTCAGATGCCTTCTGTCTGTGGGAACCTAATGCAGCTAATAAACAGCTATCACAACTGCCTGATTTGGCAGGAATTATCACCTGCTGAATAACTTAATAGATTTCTATTCCCTATGTGTTTAATTTTCACTCCTCCCCAAAGACAAGCTGTATAACGTTTGCCACAGTTGTTTGTAGAATTGTGATGCACCGCAGGTGTACTTTGAACTTCAGAAACCATTCTAGAATATGTCCCATTACGTCTCTTGTGGGGCTGTAATTACTGTGAACTCTTCTGGGGCAGCGGCTGCTACTTGAGATGTGATTTTCAGAAGCAGGACTTTAACCTGCCTGGCCTCTCTTTGTCTCTGCAGTATTGGTGTTGATTAGCTGTAATGCATGGGCATTGTTAAATCAGTCCATATAAATCCTGGGCAGCTTTGAAATATGTTTAGTGTTTTCATTCAGAGGTTTTTATGAGGGCTATGGTTTTAAATAAAGCTGGGTCTCACAAAATGGTCATGAAGAGACGTGGGCCTTTTTCAATGGCTTTTAAGAATAATATATTTAATTAAACAACATGGTCACAGGTTTAATCATGTAGGCAGCCTACCTTATAGGAAAATAATTCAGTATTTCAGGTTCTAGTTCAAGAGGAAGAAATGAATTCCAGCCATTCACAGTAATAATAAATTAGATTCTGACAAGATGTTGTATACATCCATCTCTGGTGGGGAAGAACAATGTGCTGTGGGTGTGAAATGAAGAGAAGGACCCAGTCGTTGAACAATCTCAATCAAGATTTTTGCAGCAGCCAAATATTTGATTAAAAGAATGTATAAAAATAGACATGGAAAAAAAAAAATAAACCTGCGTAGTTCTTTGGCTGTGGTGCCTGGGAATGCCATAACCCTGAAACCTTAGCATGCAAAGTGAGTGAAAGGTCTCTAAATTGCCCACCTCAGGGAGCAGCAAAAATTAATAGCAGAGCACATAAACTCTCTAAAGGTCAGCCAGAATCACACAGGTGGAGGCTTGCTTTAAAAAGTAGTCACTTAGCACAGGATTGCCTATTGCAATTGTTTTCCAGCAAAAGGATTTTGGTTACAGTAACAGTTGGTGCACCTGATAGTGCTTTTTGTCTGAGGAGTTTGAGGAACTCTCCATCTCAAGAACCATTCCCAGTCACTGCCCACTTGAGGTTGGTGTGTTGCTGCTGTTTACTGGTGATTAAATGAAGTTGTGTTGGAACTGATTGACTTGTGTAGTTTTGCACATCGTGAAGCAGGACGTGGGTGAATTGAAGGGGATGCAGTGGGGGAGATTTGTCTGCTCCAATGTCAGTCTCTGCGGTAGGGCAGGGACACTGCTTTGCTCCACACCAGCTCCCTTAGCAGCCATAGCTCATCAGACTCTAAGGGAGTCATCTCACTCGAAGCAACTGCAAGGGAGGAGAAGAGGCTTGGTTTGTGAGGGTACCTTGGTTGCAGCTTGCTGAGGACTGGTGATGGCACACGTGAATCCTGCATCTTGCACATAGCCAGGCCTGTGACCCCAGACTGCTCAAGGGTACCACCAGGTACAGCCAAAACTATGCTTGGGCAAAATTGATTCTGCTGTGACCTGGAGATACTGCCTGTGAAATGTTTCCTTAAAAATATGCCAGAAGTAATGAAAAACATCCATTTGGAAGAGACTGTGAAGATCATCCAGTCTCACCTTCAACCCAGCACTGAAGAATCAACACTAAATCATGTCCCTGAGCAGCAGGTCTGCACACTGCTTGAACACCCAAGCTCACACTGGTCCAAAATGGGTGCATGATGCTCCCATCCTACCTCTTGCAAACTGCAGGACTTCACAGATGATCTGCCTGTCAGGGAGGTTTTCCTGCTCTTCCAGCAGGCTACTTACACTCCCTCCACACACTGAAACCTGCTGGCATTTCATTGGATACTCTGATTTCGCAAAATCCTCAAGTGTAGCTGTCATGTCTCCTGCATAGCCCCTCCAAGGCCATTCCTGCTGCTCCTCAGCAATTCTTGACATTCTCCTCCCCCATTCTGTCAGAGTAGCCATCGAGAGTTCATACCACCTGCCTGTATTCCTAGGGGGGCAGCAAAGCCTGCGGCTGTTCCAGAGAACAGCCCCAAGTCATGGTCATGTTTAGGTGACGTCTACTAGTTTCTGCTTACACTTACTTTATTGTCCATGCTTGTCTTGGACTGCTTATGTGTTATGCTTTACAAACTTCACCTTCCTTCTGAATAACAATCCCACATTTTGGATTATATTTCCTATATATACAAAGCAGCCTTTTCCCTCTCTTATTTAGATGGTATCTGTCTAACTTCATTACCCTCTCCAGACTTCTCAGCATCTGAATTAGTCTCTTCTACAAATGTCATGAATCTACTACTACCTCCCCGTGACACAAGGCGAGGGAACATCTTAAATAATGTTGGTCCTAAGTGGTCCTTTTGGTGCCCCACTAACACTTAAGCCAGTATTATCATGTTACATAAGAGGCATTGAAACAACCCAGAGCTGTCTTGCCCTCTGTGAGAAGTTGGCGTGCACTGGAGATGGGATGAGAGCAGCACTCTTTCCTTTTTGGTATGGGGATAGGTATGCTGATCCCTTTTCTTCTCTTAAACAAGTAACTGAGGCCTAAAACTCATGCTCTGCTCAGAGACCTGGAGCAGGGTGCTGGGGAACTGCTGCCCTGGAGTACATGTACAGCATTCTTCAAGAAAGCAGGGGTGCAGCATGCTGCCTTGCAGCTCTATCTCCACTGCCAGATGATATTCCCACTGCCAGAAGGAAATGCCAGCTTTTATTTGCACTATTAACCTCTAGATCTTTGGTTTTTGCTTTTCTCTGACTGCTTCTAAAGATGCTTTTGTTTATCCCAGGTGAAAAGAATGGGAGCTCCTGAAGCCCCTTTAATTCCCTCGGAGAAAAATGCCAAATCTGTCCTGTCAAATAGATGTGAACAAGAGATTATAGCACTAAGTGAGGTTAAGAGAGGGGGTATTTGAGACTCATGGGGTGTGGGCTGCTTTTTTCTGCATCTATTCATTGACTGCATTTCATATGTAGTTGAGCTAGAGGAAAAACCTTGAGTCTAAACAAGAATAATAGTAAAAGAATAATTCAACGAGGAATACGAATCATGGGAGCATGAGGAAAACATAAAGCCTTTTTGCTAGATGGACTGCAGAGCCTCAGTGTATCCTGGAGAATTTAATAAATCTAATGAAGCTTTCATGCCTTCGGGGACAGGGCTTAAGCTGTCGGGCTTCCTATCCATCTTGGGATCAATAGTGCAGTTAAGTAAAAATCACCTGCAAATAAAGAACACAGAGCTGGGAGTGCAGCTCATCTCTCACAGAGGAAACAGAATAATAATCAAAAAAGCTCAAGCCAGTGATCTTAAAACTCACAGCTTCATCTGTGGTGCTGCTTTTACTGAGATGACCCAACGGTAAATCAGGAAAATGATTCTGGGGGTGCAGGTAATTTCACATGTGCTAGGGCCCTTAACTGACATGTGGGGAAAAAAAAAAAAATAAAGAGTGTGAAGATGTGTAGGAAGCACAAAGGCAGTGTGCAAACTTCTCCCCTCACCCCTCTCACCTGCTGCTCACTGCAGCCCACTTATCCTGCAGCCCTCTCTATGCAACAGGTTGTGGGCCTGCCTTAGAAAGCAGCTTTTGAAATTGCTTAAATGGAGAGCAGTCTTGCTTTCCTGCTCTGGGGAAATGGGGATTCATTGCTCTCCAACCCTGCGGCCTTGCCCACCTGGTGACTGCCTGCTCTGAGAAGCCCAGGGCTTAGATCATGTTTAGAGATGGGGTTTGGCTCACAAGCCATGTTTACCCAGTCTCAGGTGTATTTGTAAAAGGCACTTAGTTTGCTAAGGTGTTTGCATGGTGGATTTTGCCCTGGCTTTCAGACTCAGTTGCTTTTCCTTGGGGTGACAAGTCCTGTGCACTCTTCTGCTCCGGCAGAGCAGGCAGCTACAGTTCCATCCACAGAGGGAGATGTCATGAAGATGTGGATCATGGAAACCCTCTGAGATGGAACATGGCAGCGGAGAGATTGCTGGTGGGTGCAAATTTCCTTCCACATGCCCATCTCCCTTTTGGCACCTCAACTTAGGTGTCTGTAGCTTCAAGATGGTGGGCACTTCTGCCAGACCACCACCACCGGAGCCCACCCTGCTCACAAGGAGGACCCGAGGAACCACTCTACAGAAGGACATCTCTGGGCTGGGCACACCTCTCTCTCTCTCTCCTCCCCATCTGCGGCTGACAGTAATATAATCCCTGTTCTTTTCCTTCCCTGCTCTTAATCTTTTTCTCCATTGTTCCCTCTCCCTCTCTCCCCTCCTCTCTCTCTCCCTTGGTTTTGTCCATTGTTCCCTCTTCCCTCTCTCCCCTCTTCCCTCTCTCCCCTCTCTCCCCCAGTTTTTTTCAACTTTATCCTTTAATAAATAGTTCTTGGTGATATCTGGTCTCGTTTGCACCTTAATTTCACAACACAGAAATCTAAAAGAACCAGTCTTGCTCCTCTGGACGGAGATACTGTTCATCTCTGTTCTCCAGACCTTGACATATGCTTGGCATTCAGATTTTATTATGATGAAGGACTCATCCTTCCTTTCCAGCCCAAACACAAAACCAACTCAGATTAATTACCTAATGACAGAGGTACCTTCCAGCGCAAATTATCTTATTTCCTTTGACTGTGGAATTGCTTTTCTTCCTTTCATGCTGTGCAGTGTGGCCCTGACAGTGGGTAAGTGCTAACATAATGGAGTGGGAAGAGTCCTGCCTCAGGAAAGCAAATTAAATTTTTGCATTTGCCTTTGCAGGGGTGGAAGAGCTATAAACTTATTCATCTTTGAGAGGTCACTGCATAACAATGTTCTGCTGAAAAGAAAAAGTAAACCAAAAGTTATGTTCTAGAGAGCGAAAAGTGAGGGAGCTGACAGTAATGGTTAAACACATTATGCATCCCTGGGTGATCTAGTTGACGTTAACCTGTGTGATGCCCAGAAGTGAAATCAAGCTATCCTGATAAGGGAGAAATCAGCAGAAAAAGGAACAGCAAAGTAGAGGACAGGTGTGCTCAGCTACAGTGAACAGGTAACTGTGGGGCAGACATCGGTGAGTGTGCAGGGTCCTCCCTCCAGGCCACTTGTTTTTTCATCTGCTGAAAGGGGATATTAAGCTTCAGCCTCACTGATATTTGGGATCAGGGAGGAAAATCTGGTTGTCAGCCTACTTGCATAGGCTTTTGAGAAGTAGATACATTGCAGGAATGATGGTCCTATGTCTCCTGAGCAGAGTTGAGAGCTAGGTGGGCTGGGGAGGGTGCAGACACCTTGAAAAGGAGGCAGAGGTATGAGAGAAGGCCTTGCTTAGAAATCTTGGAGGGCTTTATGCCTCCATATGCTTTCCACTTCAAAAGAAATGAATATCCTCATAGTTTCTGCCTGAGTAATAATTTTGTGTTGCTTTAATTATCTCTTGAGTCCTGACTCTCAGTAGTAAAAAGTGGATGGGTAAAAATTTGGCCTTTTTGTGGCTTCTTTTCTCTTCTCTCACTACAAAACCCATCCTATATGAATGATGTCTATCTGAATCTGATGCAAAGGATGGGAAATTAAATGTATCATTGATACAAGCTCAAATTTCATGGACCATCAGTGTCCCTTGGTGTGTAGGCCTGCATGTCTAAGGTTGTCAGTGAAGTGGCTGTTCACAGAAGGAAAACAGGGCTTAGCCATCACTACCTCTGCCAAGCTGTGACTGCAGACAGGTTTTTTCTTAAGAAACTTTCCCCCCATTCTTTTGGTGTGTTTTTTTTGGCATTTAGTTTGTTTGTTTGTTGGTTTGTTTTTTTTTCTTTTGCTTTGGTTTTCAGTCTGGCACCAAAGCTAGAATGTCTACAGCTTGACACAACATACGGGGAGAGCGTGTAGGAGACTAATGACCGAAAAGCACAAGATCTGCTGGTAACTGCTTAATAACATAGTGTTTTTAAATGCATCTCTGACACTTCCATTTTTTATTTATAGAGTGTAGACTACATGCAAATTGAGTGTCTTTGGGATTGCCTGCTGAGCCCTGGAGCATTCACAGATACCAGCTATAAATCTGGAGTAAGGCAACACAGACTGACTGTGATATTGTAGAGTGGTATAATAAACATGGTATGTTTGCTCTTTTCATTCTTTTCCTCAGTCAAGATACTACAGACCTCTTCTAGCCAGTCCAGTACAGGCACCATTTGAAGACTTCAGGGCTTTCAAACTGGCTGATCAGCCCTAAGCTGCTTGGTTGCTCTTGAAACCCATGGAGGTTAAGACTCAGGTTCTCAAAGATATGAGGTCATCTTACCCATGTTAATAGCAGACAGTGACGGGAAGGATTACTTGGTGAATTGACACCAAAGCCTTGCCATTAAAATAAATTCAAATGCTGAGAAATATAACAACTGAGGGAAGCAGAAGGTGAAAATTAATCAGTAGGATGATAATACAGCCAAGAACAATGTAAAACAACAGGACTACAGACAACTGTCTGGAGATAGAAAATAAATGGTATGAAATGGGGTGGGAGGGTAGTATGAGAAGAGATGCGTAGGACCATGTAAGGCAAGATAAAGTCCTGCCTAGCAAACTAAAAGAGACAATAGCATGTAGGTTGATGTAGACAAGATAAAGAAGAGTGATAAGGAAAGATTTGAAGTGAGAATTTGCTGCGCTGCAGTGATGATGAAGACAGATGCTGTAGCTGACAGAATGAGACAGAAAAAAATACATTATGCAGAATGATATGGAAAGCAGTATATTGTTCTACCCTCTCTCAGTGGTGAAACAGACTCAAAGTTCACAGCTGGTCATCTCCAGCATTTGGTAAGGTTGTCTCTGAACTTCCTCTTCTAAAGCCATCTGAAATAACACCCAGAAAATTCCAAGAAGTAACCGTAACATTTGATACCACTGCTCATGGCATGGGCTGGCTCAAGTGCAAGTACAAGCAATAAGTAGTGTATGACACTTTTAATATTTCCTGCTCTACCTCCAGGGTTTTTGTAAAAAGTGTTTCCATTGAGTTTTCCCATTTACTTGAAAAGGTGATCTGGAAAGCTACACACAAAGACAAATCGTTGCTCAAGGAAGACCTCAGCTCGGGCCATACATCTTGATTAAATCCTCTTTTCTTTATTATCTGCCTCTTTGCCAGCTCTACACTGACCAAGTGCAGTGCTGCTGATTAGAGAGAGTTAGTGAAGGGTTTTGGTTTTTAGGCATTGAAGACATACCCTCTACAGGTACCTTTTCACCCTTTCAGAAGAAGCAAGGTGGTCCATACTATAGAGAAGCTGCATGTATTGTACAGCAACAGGAAACAGCTGACAGGACACCTGTATCACGTATTTCTACTGAGCATGGATATCAGAAAATTTAACAGTGACCTTCATTTGGAGTTTAAGTAACTAGAGAAAAACCCCACAATTCAACAGGTAGTTTTTCTTAAATGTGAAAATGGTCTCAGCTAATAAAAATCTTCAAGAGATAGAATAAGAATCTATTTAAATAATGCGTCAGAAAAACTAACAGCAATAAACTACACATCATGTTGTAGTGATGCAATGACATATGAGAGAAAAGGCTGTGTCTTTGAAGAGATCACTGCTCATGGCTTCATAGGGTGTCTTGGATCATCAGAGAATGCCTCAGCTTACAAAACGGTGCTCAGAAACGTCACTTTGCAGCCAGGCCCATTGCTGAAAGCATAAAAGAAATTACTTGCAGGTAGCAACCACAGCAGGCTTTAACTGGCCCAGCTGAAAGATCCCGCCTGAGAATAGTAACAGGCAAGGTTGTCACTTGGGCCTGTAATTTATATCCCAGAAAGCCTCTTCAATGTTGTTAAGATACAAAATGTGCTTTGTGGGAACCGTGCTCCCACATTACAGTCCAATGGGGCAAGAGATATCTTCAAGGTGCCTGCTTGGATGAGCTGCTTCAACACAGGTGTCTGGTGCCATTTGAGATGCTCCATGCACCAACCTCCTCCACCTTCAGCTGGGTGGGTATCTGTGGGTCCTGTGCCACATCTGACTTGTGGATGTTTCAGAAGTCCTTGAATCACCCCTCAGATGTCAAAGGCCTTTTGTATCATTGCTGCACAGAGTAGCCTGCTAACATGACAAGATGCCAGTGCATCATGTGCTGAATCTGTTTGTAGTGAAACAAGAGTGGTGAGTTACTGGCAGAACTGAAGAAAGTAGGTCCAAGCCTCTCTGTGCCACTTTCTTAGGATGCTCTCTGTTTGATGTTGCTCAGTCCCCAGAACTGGCTGCTGAGCCTTTGTGCTTGGCCCTGCTCCTGCTATTAGCCAGGGAAGAGTTAAACCTGCTTCTGCCCCTCACCTCAAAGAAAAAAGTTGAGCAGAAGCTCTGTTTGAAATGGAGACAGCACACAAGGTTGCTGTCTTGCCTGATGTAAGCTGTGCATTATTAAAGGACCAAGTCATGTCTATCCCAGGGCTCTCTGCTGGAGCTGCAACATGGTTAGAGATGGGAATGAGGGCACAAGAAACCCTTCCCTGAGGCAGCCCCAGGGCTGTATATCATCTCTTCAGTCAACCTGTGCCCCAGCACTGACAGAATGTTGGAATTTCTCTAGTGTTCTCCATGGAAGCCTTGAAAAACCTTTATTTGAGACTCACAAACATACCTGGGGTGTGAGGAAATCCTCTTAATTTTTTCCAGCTTTCAGTGACGGATGTGTCCAAGGAGCAGGGAAAGCAACAGTGTCAAAACACAAGGGCAAAACATCGTTGTTGCTGCCTACTCACTGGGCCACCTTCACCAGTTTTCAACAACCAAGAGCATTTCTTCATGCTCTGAATGCTTAGAGAAGCACCTTTAGGAGGAAAGAAGCTGATGTCTGTGTAACTGCCACTCTGGAGCCTCTCTACTGGCTCTGGCTCTTGTGAACAGGTTTGGGAAGCATAGCTGAGAGAAGAGGAAGGTATGCCCTTTCAGGCATAGACAGCTCCAAAGCAGGCCGTGCTCCGGCGCTCTGGGCCTTGTGGTTGGAGCTACATTTTGGAGCCAGAACTCTCCAAGTTATAATTCAGGGCTCCTCATTTGATTTCATCTTGGAAGTGCCTACTTGCATAGAAACCTACAAGAAGCTCAAACATGAATGATGAAGCACAATTAAGGATTTGTGCCCTCCAGCTCATCCAAAAAGGTCCATCTGAGTCAGTGGCAATGTAGGGCTCAAGGGCAGCAAAATGCCACAATAAATGAGGAAGCTTGAGCTGTGCCTAGTCTAAGCCCATTGGAAATACGAGATTTTGTTCAGCCTTCCCTCCTGCAGACAAAACTAAATCAGCATTTTCCTGTGTGATTCACACTAAAAACATGGACATAGACAGTTCCTGCAGCCCAGCTGCTCCTTGTAAACTTTCCAAGCCAGGGTAACTTGTTTTTGAGTCTGAATCCCTATTTAAACTCCAATATTTTCTGCTTACTTCTTTCTCTAAATCTCAGTGTGCTGTGTAAAAGGAATCAGTCTACTAATCTGTTACTGAGATCTACTGAGTGAATTAAATGTGCTGTGTACTGATTGGTGATCTTGCTGAAAGAAAATGCAGAAAAACAGAGAGAGGATAAGAACAATTGGGCTCAGTATTGTAAACAATTAACATTTTGAGGCCCTTTAAAATGGAAGAGAGCATCTGTTAATAAAAGAAGAAAATGGGAAAATCGAACCTCCTAAAACCAATTACGTGAATCAGCAGCAAAGGCTCAGATCTGTCATATGTTAGTTTGAATTTTCTAGTAACTTTTAAAATCCTCACTGTGGAGCCACAAATGAGTTTATTTGCATCTAAAGCAGTTTCCCATTTGTGAAAGGTGGCCAACATGCACAGAAGCAGAAGAATAAATAGGAGCTACACAGGAGAATGCATGCAGTGAGAGGCAGTGCTCTGGCCACATTCAGAAAAGCAAAGGGAGAAACTCCAAGTTTAGCAGTTCAGCAGAACTGATGGAAAAATGGAAATTTCCATCCCAAATGCAAATCAGATTTTCATGGAAAACCTGAACCAGATTAAAAAACTTACAAATTAAAATGAAGTAGAAATACCTGCCCAAACACATCAAAGTACAGATCTGAATACTGCATCCGAAGGGAAATCGCAGCAAATTGGTGTCTCTGCAATGTGGCTGCACTTTTACAGACCTGTTTTCTCCTCACTACAGCCATCTTCCCACATTCCAGGAAGCTCCCTGAGTTTTGGGCTGATTAGCTACAAACAAACGAGCTGCCCCAAAACACAGCAGTGGGGCACTGGTGCACTCTCCAGGCTTTTTGCCAGCGCTTCACTTAATGCCACTTTTTGCTTTTCTGCTGCTCAAGATGTGCAGTTCTTGTAATTGTTGCTCTTTTGGCAGTGAAGAGAGATAATTTTGATATTTGCAAAATGAAAAATATGTTCTAAACTTGAGAAGGCAGAATTGGAATGGCTGCACTTCTGAAGTAAGCAGAATGGCCTACAGGTGGAGTAACTGGAATTAAAAATCAATTCCAGGAAGTACTAGACAGAAGAGTCTTTGGCCATGAGAAAGAAAAAAAACAGAAAAAAACTTTCCAAAATGGTGAAGAAAATACATTTCATTGATATTAGAAAGACTAAAACTGTTTAGATTCTTGTTGCAATGTGATAGGGATAAGGAAAATATGTTATCTGTCAGCACACACATTTCTAGCCATAGACACCAAGTTCACTGCACAGGTACCTTACATACCGATGGACCTAACTTTCAGCACTCCTTCATGCTGCTTCACACCCTCAGCACTCCAAGGAAGCTGTGTTTCATTGAGCATTAAAGCTGCTGCTCTCGATTGCTTTGACTCCATTTGCAAATCAAACAGTAAAATTATTACAGCTGTGTGGTTGGAACAGGAGGGAAGGAAAGAATGAGAGTTAAAATGTGTTAGTGCTGTATGGCACTTCAGACCATCTGCTTTACAATTGCCTGCTGCTCCGAGGTCTGAGCTGGCTGTACTGTGCACCCTTCAGTGTTGTACCAGTGCTTTTCTCACACAGTGGCAGCAAAGAACCCCCTGCCACACAGCAGTCACACCAGCCAACAAGGTGACAACGAAGAAAACTTGACACTCACTAAGTGTCTCTGATATTAAGCTTACCTTCAAAAATAATATTCCTAAAGTATGAACCCTCTACCTCCCAGAAGATCAGCCAAGGCTCCTGTACTATCTTTAGTCATAAACCTCCAAATATTCAGTTAGAGTTTGCTAGTGTTGACCCCAGTGCTCTGGCCAGGAACCATCCCTGCTGCCCATTTTCACACTTGCTGGTACCTGCCTCTCTGCCAGCCACCTTCTGTACACACACAGTCCTTTATCTGTCAAATTACAAGCTAAGGCAGGTCCTTGAGTAATGGCTGACCTAACAAGACAACACAAGAAACAAGTTGCTGTGAGAGCTTCCTACAGAGGCTGTTTTCCAGATGATTTCATGATGGAAAGATGCTGCCCTGTTATTTCCCTGAGGAAGCACAGCAGACTCTGCTTGGCATTCCCATTTGCAGGAGCTGCCTTTTGCTTAGAATGGCAATAGTGTCTTTCTGGCACTCATTTTATTTTTATTATTTATTTTGTCTCTGGTTTCTAATTCTACAGCTGCAGATCCCATAAAACGTAGAGGCTAAATCACACTACTCACTCATGACCAAAGGAATAAAAAAATGGGAATCCTGGGAAGGGTTTCGCAAGGCACATTCTGAAAATATGAACAGATCTTTTACTGTAACCCCATTTTCCTTAATTTCCCCAGAGATAAACAAAACTCAATTGAATTATAAACACAAAACCACAGTAAGATTGTGTCTGTAGTGTCAGAGACATGAGGGCATAGGGTCCACACTTCTTTTACATAGCTGAAGTCCAGAAGGCCAGGCTTGTAGCCATGGCCAGCACTGGGTATGCAAAACCTCTGGCTCCAGGTGCAGCAGCAGGATAACATAAGGTAGTGAGGGCAGCAGCAGAGAGAAACTTTTTCACCACCTCATTCTCTCTCATTCCCCAGCCTTCATTTACTTGGTATCACTCATGTTGCAGATAGCACTTCTAGCTAGTCTAGGAAAATCAGTTAGGGAACTGTTTCTGATCTTTTTGTCTTGAATAAACTGGACACAACAACACCAATGGAAAGAAAAAAAAAAAAAAGAAGATGAGGTACCTGCAGAAGTACTGAGATGAGAAAATATATTTACAGTGGCTTGTAAAAAGAGTATCTGTAAAGTGTTGAAGAGCTGAAGTTGGTCTCAGAGTTACAGTTGCTCATTTCACATCTCCTCATAGGCTAAATGGTATTGGGACCTCTGTCTATACCAGACCTATCAGCAGAACTTCTGTGTTGTATGCCCTACTTATTTATTTATTATACTGTCAGCATAGAATATACCTTGACGAAAGTAAAGGAGAGTAAATCCCATTGTACCGTGCAAACCTAATGGTTTTTGTGAGGTAGAAGAGATAGCTAGAGCTGATCCAGAGGCCTACGGGGGCTGCAGCTTGCCTGGCCCAGCTGGCTGCACTTTGCAGGGTCGGGTACAACTCCCAGGCACTCTTCAGCTCTCCATCACTGGAGGGACAGGCCACAGCTTTGCAGAATCAGACTGGGAAAAAGACATGTGGCATGCAGAGCTGCTACCTGCCCCAGGTGGCTTCAGGGTCAGTGGAGAGGAGTACCCCTCAGCACTACTGCATTTCTTCAAAGCAGGTATAACCATAGAGTTTATAAACCTGTGGCTGGTGCAAAGTGAGAACTAACACATCGAGGGGGAAATCTATGAAAGTCATGCAGATTACCTGGCAGACATGGCTTATTTGGGCAAAACATATTTTAATCTGACTTTAATGATATGGATATTTGTGCTAGTTTGAGGCTAANTTATGTTAAGGAATACTGCTGGAGATGTAAAAAAAACACTGTACACAGAATTTCAGACTGCAGAATTGTTTAAGCTCCACTTGAAATTGGCAGCCTTAAAAAGTTTGTGTTGTTTAGATCATAATAAAGCAGGTGGAAAGGTAACTTGGTTATGGTGAAAATCAATGGAAAAGTAGTGTTTACCATAGAGTTAAGTGGCTTTGGAGAAAAAAGGTATAAAAAGAATGAATAGCTGAATGCTGAAGCCAAATAAATTCAAATGAGAAAGGCAGCACAGTTTTTAGCAGTGAGGATGATTAATCACTGGAACAAATTACTAAGTGAAGCTGCTGATTCACTGTCTCTCAGTGCTTTCAAATCATAACCAGTTGTCTTAAGTCCAAAGTGGACATCTTTGGTTAAACAAAAAGTATTTGGCTTAATAGAGAGGTAAAAGAGTGGTATTTAGTTACTGACACCATGAGTGGTCAGGCTGGACCTGCAGACTTCTGTAATCAGATGTGAAACCACTCACCTTCCTACATCCCAGCACTGAGGTCTGACACTCCCCAAGCATGCTGCTGACCAGGGGCAACAGGACCAGGCTGCACTCCTCATTCCTATGAGGGGTCCAGGGATGGGGGCTGGCACTAAGACCAACAGTGCTGGAATCAGGCACAGAGGCTGCCCAATCACCCTTAAACTTCAGCTCTTGTGGCCTCCAGCCCTGCCAGGGTCCTGTGGCCCCTGGTGACACCCCATGCAGCCGACATCCTCAGGCACAGCTCTTGAGAGCTGCCCCAATCAGCTAGCCCAGGGCTGGTTTGGAAACAAATTTGGGATTTACCTTAATGCTATATTGCTAGCCACTTTTTTCTGGGTTTGTTAAACACAATGATGTTTTAAATATCACACAGAAATTTGGACTGGGGCTCTCTGGCAGGAAACCTACCCAAATGTACCAAAAAAGAGCGATTCCCACATGCAAAGCAATAACTGACAACTTCCATCTTTCCTCTGTTTCAGTGCTGCATTTATAACATTGGGTGAAGTAATGGGAGGAAATAAATGCCAGAGCTATCCTCCCACAGCCCGGCATGGAGTTCATTAAGAAAGCCCATTGGCTCTCTGGAGAACTCTCAGAGCACATGCACTGAGATGTTGCTTTTAGAAAGATAATGGACAAAGGTGAAATCAGTTTTTCAGATGAATCTTCCCTTTCCATAGGGGCCATCTTTATGGTTTCAATGATGTTGAATAAAAAGGAAAGAGTATTATCTTCCTAATGAAATGAAAAATTTCATTAATTTGGGGATTTTCATTGCTTTAAGAGCTTCACTTCTTGACTCCATTAACTCCACGGATGTGGCTTGCAGCGATGTTGCCCTGCAGTCCTTGCCAGGATTTTCTTTCTGTTCTCTGGTCTAGGCCAAGATGTAGATGGTTTGCCAAGCCCCAAGGTAATGATTGTGGTTACAGAGCAGATATACAGAGATATTTCCTATTGAACGATGAGAGAAAAATCCTCTGATATTCTCAGCTGCTGTCAATCTCAACAGTTGGATCTGGCTGTCTTCTGCAGCAATTACAGTGCTCATCCTGATCCTGCAAACTGTCCAGAGCTTGGTAATTTGTGAAACTTTCAAGGAAAGTTTTGTAAGCTCATTTGCAATGAACCATGCAAGATGTGGCAGGAGCTTCATCTGAGCAGTTGGAAAAGCTTGTGTGCAAGTGCTCTGCAGAGCTGGGGAGCATCTCTCTGGGGCTCCTGGAGGGACTCAGTTACACAGAACCCCATTAGCAACACTGGACATTGGCTTTCTGTTATTTGATCTAAGTAGCCATCAGTGTGTGTAAGGGTTCAGCAACAGCACAAGATTTGGAGAATTTTTCTGTTTACAGTATCAGAAGTGGACCACAAAATAAGCTTGAGCCCCTGTCTGGGGCTAAACTCTACAAGTTGTTCTGTCACCCAGTGACCCTTTCCCATCTGGGAAGATAGATGAGGAAAAGAGGAGATCCATGGGCTGAAATTAAAACAGATTTAATGAAACAGCCAAACTAATACCAATTCCAATATAAAGTCTACACGTTTATACTTGGCCCAGTGAATGCATGGTGGTCACATTAAACAGGAAAGCAGTCCTCAGGAGAAGAATGGTAAGCAAGTCACTTCAGGGATGGGGATGAGAAGAAAAAGAAGGAGCAGGAGAAGCCCAATCCTCAGTAAATTTTCCCCTTGATACTGAGTGTGACTTTTCTATTGTGGGATACACCTGTGAGCCAGCTGGAGTCAACTGCCCTGGCTGATTCAAAACGGCTAACAACTGGTATACCATGTCTGGATGAGCATTCTGTTCCAGCAAAACCAGGAAATGACAAAAATTGATTTGTGAAATTGTTTTCTATGTAGTCAAAATGATGAACAAGATAACTGATGAAGAAGGTGTTGCCGAGACTTAAAACTGAATTTCTGATCATTGGCTTCCTGTCTCTTAAAACATTTGGGAAGATAGCCCCAGTAATCTGGTGGCCAGCCCAGCCCTAACTCTTGACAAGAATAAAGAAGATGAATTCAAGACAGTACACTTTGGTTCCCTCCAATAATTGCTAAGATCTCCTCATGAGAAACAAGTTTACAGAGAAAAGGTACTCAGGAGGCTTGGTTGTTCCTCAAGGGCTTTGAGAGAAAAGTATCCTGTTGTGGAGGGGAGGTAGGGTGTTGAAATGTGAGCTTATAGAAAGTAGAAAACAGGTGATAAATGATGCTTATAAAATGGAAGTTTGAGTGACAATGACTTACCCTCCAGCTGTTCTGCTATGTCAGGGAAATCACAAATACCATACTCTTGCACCTCTCCTTCTCTCCTCCAAAACAGCAAATACTGCAATATTTAAGGACAAATGTGGCATTTGAAGTGTTTGAAGTAGTTTGTACACAGCACTCTGGAAGGTCTCACTGGTGTACTTAGCACCATCCTTAGTAATATGAAGCGAATCTGTCCAACAGAGTTCAGAGCTACTGAAAGTGAGATATATGAGCAAACTGAGGTGCTGCATCTGTGTCCTGTAAAGGAGAGAGGATCGATAGAAGATCTCAGCCCTGAAATATAGCTGAGAAAGATGTGGCAAAGAGAAAAAAACCTCTTTCCAGGGATATGACAAGTAAAGGACTTAAATGCAACAAGGAGGACTCAGATATTAGGAAGATATTTGAGCTTCTGGGCTAGCTTAGCATTCTGAATTTATCAGGATGCTTGAAACACGTCATGGTGTGCCAAAATATAGTCTAAATCAATGCTTCACAGATTTGCAGCTGGTTAGTCTGTCACTCTCCCTTAGTACAGGGATCCATGGAAAGGATTTTCTTCTTTCTCCAAGTCTCTTTTTCATTTGAGCAGCAGTGAAAAAGGCTGTAGGATTTCCACTGCTGAGGTTTAAAGGACAGATTAGGGAGAAGTTTGCCAGGATTTTTTTCTGCCTATGTGGGTTTGATATATAGGTTCAATGCCAAGTGAAGTAAACCTGAAAACTTCCAAAATTTTCTGCCAACAAATCTCAAATACCCAAGTAAAGGATGCTCCGTTCCAGCCTCAGTCCTACCTTTACAGCAAGAGTTTGGAAGCTGTTGGAGCCCAATTCAATTCAATGCTCATGGGGTTTCCTAGCTTGCAGAGTTGGAAGACTATTATCCTAAGCATATGACAGAAATGAACAAGTCTTTGAGAGGCTGACAGAATTTGGAGATAACATCCCTTTTCATAGAAAATCTGCCTTGTGGCAGATCTGCACTTGATCTACGGATCCTGGCAAGGCCTGCCTGGAAATAAGCTCTGCTCTGTGAGCCAGGCCAAGGACTCGGCAAAAGTCCACTGAGCTAAAGATGTCTAGAGAGGAATATTTCGGCCTTCATCCACTGTAGCTATTTTCTGATGAATGCTTTTGATTAAATTTGACCAGTTCCTGGCATGAGCTGTTTCTCACTTCTGATCTCTGAAACACATTATTTAACAGCATTGAATTCCCTAGAAATCTGCTGGGGTTTTTGATACAAGGGAAGCATCTCATGCCCCTGAAGCACTACAAGACACATGGTCCTCGGAGGTTTGCCATGCCAGCGTCCTCTGAGTTGGCTTCTCTCCACTTTGAATAGTGCCAGAACTGCAGCCTATGGTGCAGTGGAATACAGCATGGCCTGCTATAAAGACAGAAGGGCCATGAATCATAAACAGTGTGTCTCTAATGGTGGGAAGGGTGCTACGAAACAAATTGTGCTCTAAATAATTCAGTCAATCAACTGAAGTAAGACATCCACCATTTTAGCATGTTGAAGATTTGTGAGGTTGCAGTCAGTTCACCACATCTCCTACCTGCTGTTCCTTCCATCTGAGACATTTCCCCTGCTCTAGTGTGGGCTCTCCGTGGCCATAGTAGCTTCAGGCAGCGTTCACTTGCTCCAGCATGGGGCCCTCCATGGGCTGCAGTGTGGCTGTCTGCTCCAACGTGGTCCTTTCACAGTCTGTAGGCAAATACCTATCTCCTCATCCTCCACCCTAGCCCTGGGCACTTGCTGAGCTGTTTCTCATGCTGTTTTCCTCAGCACCTATGTGGTGTTTTGCTCCTTCTGAAGGGCTGCCTGCACGGCTGACAGGCTCAGCTGTGCGCTGTGGTGGGGCTGTTTCAGAGCCAGATGGAATCAGCTGTGTCTGGTGTGGGGTGGCCCTGGCCTCTCCTCACAGAGGAGCCTCTGCAGCCAGTACTTGGTCACAGACACACCTCCTGCAAGGCTTGGCTATAAATAAACTCAAACATTTAGTCACAAGAGTGAAGTGAGATGGTGATGGGGGAGCATGCAAGAGCTAGCAGCTGAAAGTGTCTTCAGGAGCAGTCCTTGGCAGGTTGCCACTTCCACATCTTCCCCTGTAAGTTGTTTTTCTCTCTTTTTTTTTTTTTCTCCCTGCCCCCACCTTCCCCCCCATCCCCAGTTCTTTATTGAGTCTCAGACATTTTTTTTCTTTAGGAACTAAGTTTAGGAAAACAGTACTTCTGCTGTAGTCATGGCTGTGTCTGGCTTGAGGCCCTTCTTCCCCAGCCATTCCTAAAATGGCTGCAGCCACCTGACTGATGGGATTGTGGCCAGTGCCTCGGGGCTGACCTGTCTGGGTTGGTGTCCATCTACAGCAGCTCCAGGGCTTTCTGGGTGGATCTGGTGAGGGGAGTGTGAGGAGGTGTCCTGGGTTAACACAGCTCACTCTCACAAGCTCACTCTCCCCACACAGCTGGGAGGGAAGCATACACACAAAAAAAGTGGATTGAGATTATACCGGAGGTAAAATGATTCCCCCCAACCCAAGCACATAGGAGCCAGCCCAGTGGTTTGATTCTGAAGGTGGCATGGTGACAGAATGGTTTTGAATGTATTCATCAGCAGATTCAACTCAACACATGACAGGAGGGGCAGGCCTTGAAAGGTCAGCAATGGGAACTGAGCCAGGCCTGGAGCATCAGTGCTGCCTCAAAATGGAGGAATGAAGGTAGGTGTGTGCACTTTGGATGCCTCTGTCCCCACTCAGAGCCTCTAGACAAACAATGAACCATGCTACTCCTGAGACTTCTGTTGGCAATGATCTCAGCATGGCCTGCACACCTAGTTGCTAGTAGTGATCTCTCTAATTTCTATCCCTTCTTTCAAGTGGGCCTCTGCATTATAGTGAAGGGAAGGAGCTTGCGAGTGACTGCTTTGGGCTTGCTCAACTTGTTTCAGACTTGTATGTACTGTAGTGTGTTATGGTTTGGGTGTTCCCTGCCCCTCACACTTTGTAAAATCACCCAGACCAGACTCAG
>WBNM01046147.1:0-25718 GCA_013399055.1 Ramphastos sulfuratus
CTCCCAAACCATCACAGACATCTTTATGTTTTGTGTCATTATTCCTAAATACAAAGTGGGGAATCATAGCATTCAAAGCTAGCTCTACATGTCAGAAATGCAGTTTGTACTGGGGTTTTATCAAGTTAGGCAAAAAAATCAGATGGAAGTGGATTAAAAAGGAGTTAAATATGGAAAGGGATCATTAAGAATCGACCTTGGCAAATAGTGCCACCAAGAAATGCACTACACAACTAAGATTAATTACAACTTACATTGTTGTTACATGGCAGAAGAACAGGAGAACTCTGTCTTGCAGCACGTTATTCAGATATTATTGTGAAATACAATAAGGTAAAGAAAATACTGGATTAGCTTTGGTATCTCTTTACATCCAGACTGTGCAATTGAAATGCAGTTTGTACTGGGGTTTTATCAAGTTAGGCAAAAAAAATCAGATGGAAGTGGATTAAAAAAGGAGTTAAATATTGAGAGAGATCACTAAGAAACGACCTTGGCAAATAGTGCCACCAAGAAATGAACTACATAACTGAATTACAACTTACATTGTTGTTACATGGCAGAAGAACTAACAAACAGGAGAACACTGTTTTGCAGCACATTATTCAGATATTACTGTGAAATACAATAAGGTAAAGAAAATACTGGATTAGCTTTGGTATCTGTTTACATCCAAACTGGGCAATTCAAACAACTACCTACAAGCAGAAATACCAGATGGTTCACTCTGTCAATGAAGGACAAAAATTACTTTCATTTCTAGACTGGGAGAGAAATATTCAAGGTGCTGCCACTGAAGAGTTCTTCAACTCTGTTTTGAGTTGGTAATTTCAGAGGATTTTCATTAGAAAAGGGTATGTGACCAGAATCATATCACAACTACCCTTGACAAATAGCTAATGTTTCTGGTGGTTTAAAATGAAGCTCTTTCTCCTCAGAAAGCCAAGCTTTCCCAAATATAATATTTTTTTTTAGCCCTGGATCTCATCCTCAGCAGAAGTAAGATTTCTTCCATGCTTCTGGGAAAACCTATGTTTTTTTTCTAAAATCTGAGTCAAACTGGCTTTGAAAATTAATGATTCTGTCTTGCTTCAGTAGTTCACATTGCTGTTTCCCGTGTACTCATGTATGGAAAGAAAGTTTAATTTCTTTGAACTAGAACTGCTGCATTTTCTTAAGTGTTGTATTAAAAACAAAGATCTAAAAAATGTTACAGGCTTATATCTGTATGGTGACATTGATAGGACAATAAATGATTAAAATTATTACTACAATTACCTGGTCTGAAACCTGAAACTGTATGTTTCATGGTGTATAGGAAAACTTAGTTTCCTTTAATTGTGTTACAGAGTTCTGCTTACCATGCAAATCTCTCAGTTAATGTAGTGTCACACAATGGATGAGATTGGCAGGCAGAGTCACTTAGAACCAATTGCCCAGATTCACGTCCAGTTTCTGAATATATGTAGGAATGGAAGCTCCAACAACTTCTCTGGGCAACTTATGATATGTATAGTAACAGTGACTTAAATGTAGTGAATATTGATCTAATTACTACCTGGTTGTTTATGAGCTAATGATGTGAGGAGAACATAACAGTGTGCTATGGGAGAAGCCAAAGGAGCAGCAAGCATAATAGCAGACACTGGTACCAAAAAACTCCCAACAAATCAACCAATATCTCTCTTCTACATAGGTATTTAGAGTTTTACCCCAGTGCCATTTTGGTATTTATCAATGATATACACAGCAAGATTGAGTGCACCCTCAGCAAATTAGCAGATGATACCAGATGAGTGGTGTGGTTGATAAGGCTGTAGGATGGGATCCTATCCAGTGGGACCTGGACAGGTCCAACCCGCCAGGTTGGACGAGGCCTTGAGTAACCTGTGCTAGTGAGAGGTGTCCCTGCCTATGGCAAGGGGTTGGAACTAGATGATCCTTGAGGTCTCCTTCCAACCTTACCATTCTATGATTCTATGGCAGGCTGGAGAGGTGGGCTGAGGGGAATCTCATGAGGTTAGAAAAGGCAAAATGCAAGGTCTTGCACTTAGGTCACGGCAACCTTCAATATCAATACCGGCTGGGAAATGATGAAATTGAGAGCAGCCCTGCAGAAAAGGACTTGGAGGTACCGGTGTATGAGAAGCTGGACACGAGTCAGCAATACGCACACTTGCAGCCCAGAAGGCTGATTGCATCCTGGGCTGCATCAAAAAAAAATGTGACCATCAGATAGAGGTAATTCTACCACTCTGCTCTAGTGAGACCTCACCTGGAGTGCTGTGTCCAGTTATGGGACCCCTAACACAAAAGAGACATAGACCTGCTGAAGTGGGCCCAGAGGAGAGCCAACAAGTTGATCAGAGGGCTGGAGCACCTCTCCTATGAAGACAGGCTATAAAAATTTGGGCTGTTTGGCCTGGAGAAGAGAAAGCTCCAGGAAGCCCTTACAGCTACATTTCAATTCTCAAGTAAGTGTGATTATGGAGAAAAGCAAGCAAAGTTCAATATATATTAAATAATACTACTACTAGTACTAATACTACTACTAGTAGTAACCAAAACAAAAACCTTTTTGCCAAATAAAAATAAGTTAAATCCTTTAAAAATCAGGAAAGAAAATCTGTGTATGCAAAAGGGATTGCCTCTTTGCCTATCGACTTAGCATGACTGATCAGTAGCAGCACAAACATTTGCAATTCTGTCAATTTAAGATCATAGAATCATAGAATAGTAAGGTTGGAAGGGGCCTCAAGGATCATCCAGTTCCAACCTCCTGCCATTAGCAGGGACACCTCCCACCAGTACAGGTCACTCAAGGCCTCATCCAACCTGGCTCTAAATCCCCCCAAAGAGGAAGCAGCCACAACCTCCCTGGGCAACCTGTTCCAGTGCCTCACCACCCTCACTGTAAAGAACCTCCTCCTAACACTTAATCTCCCCTCTGCCAGTTCAAACCCATTGCCCCTCATCCTGTCATTGCAAGACCTTGTAAATATCTAATGGGAAAAGACATAAAGTGCCTTGAATGGCAGTTGACAACAACTATTTGGTTAAAAAATTCCCAAAACACAAAGTCAACCATGATGCTTTTCTCCCACCCTGTTTTATGCATACCTAGATATCAGCTGCTGATGCTACTAGACCTTATATTGACTCTGTCTGTAAGAGCACTGGCAGGCAGCTCCATATCAGCAGTCTGAAGTTACATACAGACAACCATAAAAATGAATGCCTACTCTTAGGTGCAAGTTTATTTATTATGGGAGGGTTGTAACACGAAGGGTATGTGACCTCATGAACAAATTAGGTACTTCTGAAGCCTTGCACTGTGTGGATGTGCACTCTATTTAAAAGGAAATGGAAGCAAGTTTGACAATGCATGCTGATAATGATTCACTTTACATGAAATATCTGGCCCAACTCAGACAAGACTAGCATTCAGATTAATCTAACATGAGAAAGGGTCAAGCTGTCTCTTAGTGTGCATGGTGTTTAGCTAGGAATAAGCAAAGCTAAAGACCAAGAGATTTTTAAGAGTTTTCCATTCTATTTAAATATCACAAAGACCACACTAATGTACCATGAGTGAACACTCAATGCCTAATCCAGAGCCTACTGAATTTAATGGGAAGATATTATTTGCCAGTCAATGGGTTTGGAAATTGTTCCTTGAAATCATTAATGTAAATCTGATTACTTTATTCCCTCTGCTGTATGACCAGGCCCTATTTTGTATGTTTCTATATCTAGTAGTATTATTAGAGAAAGTGCTCATGCAAGTTCCTGTGCCTAAAACCTGGAAACAAAAGAGCAAATTCAGTCGTGACGTAAAGAGAACTGAGAGATGAGGGAAGGCAGAGATCAGAACAACTATACAAAAAGGAAATTCATATCATGCCAGATGTCTCTGGGGACAGGATGATGACCAAAGAATTTCCATACACTTTGAGGAATGTCTATTAAATGAAACACATTGACCTTAAATATGCATCATGAAGTGGAATGAAGTGTCAGGACTCTCAGGACTAGTACACTTTGATGCACATAATTAGTTGTACTTTGCCTGTAGCCTGGGCTCAAGACCTAACTCTGCATGTATTTGAACTAGTCCCATGGGCTGGTTAGTCCCACAGGTGTCCTGAAGAGAGTTATCCTCTCAAGAGCTTGCTCTGCGTATCGATGTTTACAAATCTCACGTGCCCAAAAATGTGAAAGCTCTTTCAATGTAGAAATTAGCTGTCTTGTCTGCACAACATGATCTCACAGCACCACTTAGCTTGATAATATGTGAAAATGATATCAGCAGAATATAACTTTGGGAAAGAAGTTGCCACAGCATTCCTCCACAATCCCTTTCTTCCTTCTCTTTCCCTTTGATAATTAAGTAAAATGAGGACTAGCTCTCAATAAATAACCAGACTGCTTTTAGGAAGCCTGAGTTAGAGATGGCAGTTGACAGCACCCTTCTGGGGTGTGAGATTGGTGTGTTTGACTCTTTACCATCCTTGAGGATGGAATTTAGCCAACAACACTGTTCTCTTGGTGAATACACCAGTGTCTATAGTACTACATGCCCACATTCTGAGGTGTAAAGGGAAATTTTGCAGAAGCATAGCATGAACAGATAGAATTAGAAACTTGGGTATCCTCAAAAGCAACTGAGCTGGACATGGAAAGAAGAAGTATAATTCCTCAGTTTTGTTTTGCTTTCTGAAACGGTAATCAGGCAATTAGGTATTTTAGTATCCACAGTATCACAGCATCACCAAGGTTGGAAGAGACCTCAAAGATCATCAAGTCCAACCCATTACCACAGACCTCAAGACTAGACCATGGCACCAAGTGCCACGTCCAAACATGCCTTGAACACCTCCAGGGACGGTGACTCCACCACCTCCCTGGGCAGCCCATTCCAGTGGGGAATGACTCTCTCAGTCAAGAACTTTCTCCTCACCNTGCCATAGTGTGAAGGGATAGCAATGTCTACTGCTTTTCATTGGCTTTAAGAAGAAATAACGTACATTACCTCATGCAGTTGACAGGAAAAGTGTTTCCTTTCTGTTTTGTTTGTTTATTAGCTTGGTCTTTAAAGGTAGACTGAGAGAGAAAGTAGAGCTATTCAAGGTTAATAGCTAAAGTAAGAGGCGTAGCTCGAAATCTCATTTTGCAAAGCTTAAGGCTCCTGGAGAGGGTCAAAGTGATTCCTAGAGTTCAGGGCTAGCACTTTTCTTGCAGGAGCTGGAAGCAGATATAAACGTTTTTGGGTCTGAGCAATTTTTGCGCCAAAATACCCAGATAGAGTGTGATTATTTGAGGTTATCAGCTAAACTAAGGGGCCTAGCTCCAAATCTCTTTTTACAAAGTGTGAGGTTCCTGGAGAGGGTCAGAGTGATGCCTACAGTTCAGGGCTAGCACTTTCCTTGCAGGAGCTGGAATCAGATATAAACACTTAATATCCACATGCTCTGCACCTAGTCAAAAAATGTATATTCTTGATGAGACCAGGATAGATGTGATGAAAATGATCAAGAGTATAATCTTGAGCCTGCTATTACATACAGTACTAAACTTGTGACTACTTCTGGTGCAGTAAATTGAGCTTTCTAGGCTTAGCACATAGGAGAGTCTAAAGTGATAGAGATCATCAGTGCCTTGCCTCCTCCTCTCAAGGGCCTGGAGCTATCCAGCTGCATCAGTCTACAGGCAGGATCTTACATGCACCACATTAGCAACACACAACTCTGAACTCAGGAGAAAATCTGGGATAATGCTTGGACAAATTGTTTATTATGAATTATGTTTTGACAGAAATATTTAAAGGTTTGGTGTATTTTTTTTTTATAAAATAGTAATTAAAAATATATTCTGGACATGCTGGAGATAATCCATCAAAGGGCCACAGAGATGACTATGGATTAAGGCTCAGGAATCTTGTCAGTGTATTTGAATACCAATGGAGCCAGGCACAGTGGTGCCTGATGACAAAACAAAAGGCAATGGGTGGAAATTGGCACAGGTGTTATGAATAAAGGGTAATAAGGCAAGAAATTAATAATTTTTAAAAAAATTATTTAGACCCATTTCCCACAGGTTACAAGGGTTCAGTATTCGGTTGAGAAATTATCTTCACAATAGGAATGGTTACAAATAGTTTGAGAACAGTATTTGGAAAGGGGTAAATCCAAAAGCATGTTACCCATAACAGCATCCAAAGTATGTTACCCACTAACAGTAAGGAAGTCCCTGGAAACCTTAGGAATACACCAGTGACTCACAATGCTGCTTGCTGATTGTGGGAATTCCTCTTTTGTCTCTTTATCAGAAAATCCTCCTGAAAAGCTGCTGCTTATAATCCACATGTGAGGAGAGACAAAAAAAAACAAGAAAGAAGAGCTGGTACTCTGCAGCTCACCTGTTTTAATCCAGCCACTTAATTTTTGTCATGTTACCAAACGAAAAAGCCAGAGCTGATAACCATCAGTTCTCTGCTTAAACGTGCCCAAACATGCCCAAAGATGCCTAGACTTGACCCAGCATGGGGTCTGTGCCGGGCAGGACACTTGGCTTGGGGGAAGGGCCCATATGAATTCACTGATCCAGAGGCCTGGGACGGGATGATGTCTCCTTTGTCTCCCTTCATCTCAGATTCTCTGTTTCCTCCCATCCTATCTTCATGGATGTGGAGAGGGGTTTTGGGTGTACTGCCACAACAGGTTACCCAGATAGGCTGTGAAGTCCCCATCCTCAGAGAAGTTCAAAAGCTGTCTGGATGTGGTCCTGGGAAACTGGCTCTAGGTGGTCCTGCTTGAGCAGGAGGGACTAGATTAATTGGCCTCCAGAACACCCTTCCAACCTCAACTATTCTGTGATTCTGTGATTCTGAATATAAAAGAGTGAATATGATCATATTTACATTGCATTTTCACTGTGGAAATAGAGGAGTGTAAGTTCAAAATCTTCTCCTTCACAGTCTTCTTTAAATGCATGTGCAAAAACAAAAGACAATGATGTGTTATTTAACAATGGTAGTTCCACAGTTTAAGTATCATAGAATCATAGAATCAGTTAGGGTTGGAAGGGACCACAAGGATCATCTAGTTCCAACTCCCCTGCCATGGGCAGGGACACCCTACCCTAGATCAGGCTGGCCAGAGCCTCATCCAGCCTGGCCTTAAACACCTCCAGGGATGTGGCCTCAGCCACGTCCCTGGGCAACCCATTCCAGGCTCTCACCACTCTCATGGTGAAGAACTTCCTCCTCACGGCCAGTCTGAATCTCCCCACCTCCAGCCTTGCTCCATTCCCCCAGTCCTGTCACTACCTGAGAGCCTCAAAAGTCCCTCCCCAGCTTAAAGTCCCTCCCCAGCTTTTTTGTAGGCCCCATTGGAGTCAGAAAGGCAGAAATAAATACATTATAAATGAATCAACTCAGTACATTGTTCTTCACCTATATTAATGGCTTTCAAAGGATCTCTCTGTCGTCGTTTCACTGTTTCACTGTTTCATTAATATCATCTGTTCCTGCCCCATAATGGAACTGTAGTAAGAATAGTGGATTGAATAGTTGACAATATGTATGAGGCTTGTTTTGTATTTATTCCTGTGCATTTCTAAATTTTCATGTGCCTTGTCAGGTTTTTTTGTTTGCTTGGCTTGTTTTTTTTTAATTACATTTCTCAGAAAAAAAATATACTATAATGATTAAATTCCACAAGACAGGAAGTCGAATGATTGAGCTGAATGAATGTGATGGTTTGGGAGTNACAATGAACAAAGAAGCAAGTTATAGAGTAGGTTAATGACACTCCTAAAAACTTGGGTGAAAAGCTAAAGCAGGACAGGAACACTAATCAGAAGCTTCTCTCTAACCAACAGTCATATATACTTGTGAAAACTACTACTTTTACATTGCATTAAATTCCTTTTATTTTCTTTTCCAGTAGTAGCAGCAATGATTTCTTAGGAAGCAAGAGAAATATTTAATCCATACTAAGACATTATTGAGTGTGAAGGAACTGAGTGCAGCAAGCAGTGCTGCGTCTAAGAGGCTCTGAATATGAATCCATGCTTACACAAGGGTGTGGCTGTATACGGCGATTTGAGGCAATTTGGCATTTCCCTCCACGCCAATAGTGTGCTGCTTGTTTCTAGCAGACAAGTGTCTGCACTGCAGAAACCACCATAAGTGACTCTGTTGTTGGCAGTGGCAGCAAAGGCAAGAAGGGAACGAAGGTGAATATAATTGCTCTGGCTCCGCAGAGGTAGGGCCTGCAAAATACTTGCAGGGTAGCGTCTCCTGGGAGCTGACTGGGCTTTAGCTAATACAAAGATTTCATAGAGAAGACTTCTCCACTGAAGTTATCTTTCTGGTCCCTTTCAAGAAATCTGAAGTAATCTGTTTATTTTATAACAGTGCACTGGTCACAGATAGTACAGTGCCGGTGCTGTACTGGAGGCTGTGGGTGTTAAAAGGCTTAACTGTTGCTGGGAGATATCGTAGCATTCTCATTTATGAAAACTTCTGTAGAGAAACAAAGAAAATTTCCTTTGGCACCTTTTGCTAACAGAGCCCCAGAAACCTCTGTGCCAGTCAGAGCAAATGCATGGAGAAGTATTTTCCCTGATAGGAGAGACAGACAAAAGATGATAGAAGAGGGTGGAAACAGGGCAGTAGGAAGTGAAGCAATTTCCTGAACATCACCCAGAGTATTTATTGGAGAGCTACAAAGAAAGCATGGGTCTACTGATTTCTGCTTTAGACTTAGATCCTTTAAATTGTGGGATTTTCATGAACGTCCCTCAAAGGTAGCATCTTAATATTCTCCATATAATTCTCTCTTTATCAATGAGTAGTCTTAATGTATTCTATGTCATTGTTATTGAACACAGAGTGACAACATCGACAAGTAAATAGATACACATCAAAGGGCCATGAAGATGATCAGAGGGCTGGAGCAGCTCTGCTATAAAGAAAGGCTACGAGAGTTTGGGCTCTGCAGCCTGGAGAAGAGAAGGCTTTGAGGAGACCTTCTAGTAGCCTTCCAGTATCTGAAGGGGGCCTACAGGAAGGCTAGGGAGGGATTATTTACAAGGTTTTGCAATGACAAGAGGGGAGATTTAAACTGGATGTTAGGAGGAAGTTCTTTCCAGTGAGGGTGGTGAGACACTGGAACAGGTTGCCCAGGGAGGTTGTGGCTGCTCCCTCCCTGAAGGTGTTCAAGGCCAGATTGGAGGAGGCCTTGAGTGACCTGTACTAGTTGGAGATGTCCCTGCCTATGGCAGAGGGTTGGAACTAGATGATCTTTGAGGTCCCTTCCAGCCTAAACCATTCTATGATTCTATGATAAAGACAGTGTAGGACTTCTGTAGCATTAAGGGGGCTTGAAGAGTGAGAAGACTACAATGCAATCTGTCCCTACGCTATACCACATCAGTAAGCTGATCCAGGAAGGTAATTTTTGCTGATTATTTGTTATTAACATTGTCTATACATTGTCAATCATTGCAAAAATGCACTTGGCTCTCATTAGAGACTGTGACTGTATTAAATTAGTTAATAAAGAAATAGTATTATTAGAAATGAAAAATGTACATTTTATTTATATTAGTACTATAATACACGATTATTTTAATAAATTATGCTAATGAAAAAAAATCTCTGATTCAGTCTGAAAGAGATAAATATGTCAAGAAACAATACTAATTCCATTCCCTAAATATGAGAAAATATAAAGACATGATTTAATATATCACACTTGCAATCAGAGCAGAGCCCTACAATCAGGAATCCACAATAAATATTTACAGCATGCTTTTTTTTGAAGACAGAGACACTGCAGATATGTTTCAAGCAGACTAAACATGTCTGGAATAAATTCTAAAAATATTTTGTCTGAAGATAGGTTAATTGTTTTACAGTGCAGTGTTACAGCTAGCAAAGTCTTTCCCAACTGTGTGCTTCTAATATAGATAAGCAAGTGGTGTATCTGAAAGCTGAGAAGATGAAAGAGTAAAACCCGGATGCTGTGGGTTATATACCTTAGTGCAAGTTAAAGAGACATATCAGGGCAAGTGCATGTGCAGGAAAGCTGTCATTATCTTCCAGTTCTGAGTTACTCCTAGGGGTGAGAAACACCTGAGATGTTACTGAGCCAAAACTCAAACATGAGGCTGTATAACATGAATACTCTGCAGCACTGCTGAAAGCAGAGGAGGCATGGAACATCAACAGGCTCCCTCTCTGGAGAAGAGCTCAGGTGGGAGAACGAGGCATGTGTGGAAACTCATCACCATGTACTTGTCATGAAAACTCTTCTGTACCTCAAGGACTCCTTATACTTCATGTATGCTGCAGAAGATGTGACTGGCCTGTTTGCTTGGAGACCGTATTACTTATTTAATCAATGCTTCCCCAGGCTAAAAGCTTCCAGTTTTTCTAACAAATACATAAATCAATCAGACACAGCTAAAAAAACTCTTGAAAATAAGGGATATTTTCTGGTCATATTCAAAATCTTACATCTGGTACCTGCAGATGTCACTGAAATATATTTCTCCATGATTTCCTGTTCAAATCTCTTATCTCTTTCAGAACTATGACAACACCTGGCATAAGACAGTGCACTTTTCCATCATTTAGTGCTGTTGATCCAATCTGCCATGAAAAAGGGCATGGAAGCTTTCCTTCATATGTTCTAAGCAATCCTTGTTAGCACATGGTTCAGTAATTTCCTATGACATTGCAGTAGACCTTCTTGACATAAGATGGCTAGTCTGCATCAAAGCTTGGGTTTCCATCTCCCTGCCTTAGTTTTACTCCTCTTTATGGTGCTTGTGTGAGTCTGATCCTGAGTAGCACTGGAAAAAGTGGAGCATTGTCAGCAAGTTTTCTGTTATTAAATTAACAGTTTCTGTTGCAAATATACCACAGCTGGGGCTGATGAAACAGGCTGTGCTGCCAGACATGAGGATGAATCCATAGTACAGAAGCTGTAATAAATCAAGGGTCTTGCTCTGAAACTGTTCATGAATTTGGGCTGTAAGAATAAAGTAGCTTTACACTTCAAATCAGCTGGGTAGTTACATTGATGGTGAATACATTCAGATAGTGAACAGTTAGTTGCAGATTCAACAGTGTTTTTCTAGAGTTGTTTGAGAAGAAAATGCTTTGAAATATATGTAGGGAGTGGAAATTGAAATCTTGGTCTGTTGGCTTCCAAAATGAATAGAAAGCTTGCAATAGGCTTTATTAAACTCTAATACCTTGTAGGCAGCAGAGAAAAGTACTGGATGCAGAGATTCTGTATATTTGCAGCAGAACTGCCAAGTGTGTTTGGATCTAACAGACAGTGCTGAAGGGACAAGATTTTGGTCTCCAGGTTGTGGTACAGGAAATACAAGGCAAAAGAGAGTAGTTTTCACTACGTTGCTGCTTAGTTGATCATTGTATGCCTTTAAGGGAGGAGATTAAGACAAAAGGAAAAATACAGAAATAATTTACATGATTCGTGCTAGGCAATCTCACTCCTACAGTTTTTCAAAATTCTTGCAAGCAACAAACACTGAGACAAATTTCATGAAATCAAGTGAAAGATCAAAATAGGATCTTCCCAAGTTTTTTCGCTCACTTTAACTTATGTTATGGCATTATCTTGCCATAGACAGCTGTCTTTTTTGTTTATTTATATTGACATGAGATCATAATATAATAGGCACTTTTATTATTTGTGAAATTGTGGTATAGCATCAATATTTTTATTATTCCTGTGTAACTCTGTTGTATTTTTTCTGTATTTTTACTTACTTAGTGTAAGTACAGTCACTTACACTACTACATGATCAACAATCCAGTATATAACTGTATTTTTAAGTATTAATTTGTGATAAGAAAGAGCATCCATTAAAAATTATTCTTTTGAAAAGCAGAGAAAATAATTTTTCTTCTCTAATACTTTATTAAAAAATAAATAGAATTTTGTCTTCTTTCTCTGTAGCTTTTTCCATTACTGTTTTCAATTTGTAATGAGCAATATTTGTGCAGAGACATTTTGTTATGAAGACAGCGGAACTCTGCCAGACATTGTACTAACTCAAGCTAAAGCTGCAGCAAAACATTCCAGATTGTGCCCTTTTGTGTGCCCATTTATTCCAAGTAGTGATAAAATGACTTCTTTCTAGCTGATGTTGCATAACTCGAAATATTTCTCTGCTATTAAAAAAAAAAAAGTCAGCAGAACAGTAATATCTTTCCCCTCCAAAGTTTTGTTTTGGTTCTTTTTTTCTGTTTTGGAAATATAATACAATTATTAAAGAAAAATAATTGTATCACAGTATCACCAAGGTTGGAAGAGACCTCAAAGATCATCAAGTCCAACCCATTACCACAGACCTTGAGACTAGACCATGGCACCAAACGTGCCTTGAACACCTCCAGGGACGGTGACTCCACCACCTCCCTGGGCAGCCCATTCCAGTAGTGAATGACTCCCTCAGTGAAGAACTTTCTCCTCACCTCGAGCCTAAACTTCCCCTGGCACAGCTTGAGACTGCGTCCTCTTGTGCTGTTATAAATGGCGGGGAATCAATACCTGAATACAAGATATATAAGTGACGTAATAAAGACACTGTTCATCCATCATCTTCTCTTAGCACTCCAATCTTGAATTCCTCATTGAAGATGATGGGAATTTTATCTTGATTGAAGAATTTAGGAATATGGCAGCATTTATGTGACACAGTGAATCAAATATCCGAGGTACATAGATAGTTGGTTTAATACGAGACCCTTACTGTTCTGTGGTTTTGGTTGGGCTTTTTTGTTTGATTGGTTGGTTGCACCTGATTTACTATAAGACAGCAAATGAGAAAATTCAGGATTTTCTGTTGTGCATAACAAACTGATTTTTAGTAGCAGTAGACTGGAGTTGCCACATAGCATGAATCTGCTCTCAGGAGTCCAACTTCCCACTCATCTTGCTATGGTGCCAACACAATGGTCAGTTGAAAGGACCTGCAGAGAGAACCAAGCTCTTTGAAAAGTAACCAATTACAAAGGAAGCAATTGCAATAGCTAAAGTTGCATACCTTTGGAATTACTCAATTAACAGAATTGTCATCACAATTAAATGAAATACTTTTAACTTTGATCTTGTAGTCTTGGTACTGAAATAGTCATTGTCTTAAGCTTGTGGTGCTTAATAGACAAATTCCACTCAATAACTGTGTCAACATTTCTTGTGACACTGACCATTGCCATTAAGAAAGCAAAAGCTAAATATTTCTATAAGCATTCCAAAATTTAAATGAATATTTTGATTATATTTGTTCTCACTTCTGCTCAGTTTCTGAAATACTTTTAAACGATCATTTGATCACTGGCAGAAGTTAGTGGGAAGCAGGATACAGAATTTCCTCATTGTTTATGGAGACACCATGCTAAGGTTTTGGAAGTACTGGCATGTCATGCCAATTAAAGGACCTGCCTATCAAATCTGGAAAGAAACAAGAACTTCCCATGCCCATACTTAAAATATATACTTCCAATCTGCCCATAGAATGAAGCAATTTCAGCAGACTGAACAGCCTGATTCCTAAAATCAGAACTGACTTTCAAATGTATATAGCAATAAGGGTGCTTTGAGTCTGGCTAGGATGGAGTTACATCTCACCATAAAAGCCCCTATGGTGCTATGCTTTGTAGCTGTAGCTAGAACGGTGTTGGAAACACACCTGTGTTTTGGCCATTCCTGAGCTGTGCTCACACAGCATAAATGCTGTCACTCCAACCTCACTCCAAAGGCTGGGGGCGGGCAAGAAGTTGGAAAGGGGCATAGCCGGGACAGCTGACCCAAAAAGACTGATGAGATATTCCACACCTTTACTTTTCTGTTTTAAAATGCTTTTTATCTTGACCCATGAGTTTTCATATTATTTTCTCTCCCTGACCCTTTAAGGAAGGGAACTGAGAGAATGGCTTAGTGGCGCCTGGCAGACAACTAAGGTCAACCCACCACAAAAGGACAACACATTTTTACAGTGAATTATAAGATGTTGTTCTAAGCTTTATTCCAGTCATCATAAATGGCATGGGACTTCATTTTCTACACATTTCCTACAATGTTCTGAGTGTCAGAGAGATCTGACTTCCTCTGCATTCTCCTGTTAAAACAAAGACGATCTGAAGCGCATTTATGAGTTGGAGAGAAGCAGGGAGAGAAGCAAAGTCAGTTCAAGTTTATGAAAAGACACAGCTAATAGCCAGGAGATTGGGTGAGCCTGCAAAGGAGACCTGACAGCCCTGGAATTCAGAACTGAGGCCTCTGGAAAGCTGAAGAGGTCAGAGGAGACATCCAGAATAAATGGCAACATCTGGAGGGGATAGTGTATGTTTCCACATTTCTAGGACAAATGAGTCTGATGGCTGAAAGTGCAGGTTCCACATGATCTTTCAATAAACTCAGAAAGTGTTCTGTTACCAAGAGTTGAATATCCCTGAAAGTATCAGTCACAGAGCTCTTCATGTAGCACTACAAAATTCCCTTTAATATTCCAATTCCAGTTTGCAATACACAGAATGAATACAATGTCCTGGAGACATAGAAGAGTTTTCTTCTTCTTGGAGAGAGCCCTGAACAACCCATACTATGAGGCTTTTTATGTAAGACATTCTGAAAAAGTGTAGTCAGGTAGTCTGAGAAGTTTGGGACTTCTCTTCCCATTTGACTGGTAGAGAAGCACCTTATGAAAAGACATGTGCCTTAAGTAAACTTTGACCAATAAATTCTAAGCAGACTTATGAATGGATTAGTGAGTTGGGATTCTAGGAGTTCTGTCAGAAACAAATAATCTGAGATAGCAGATCCATAAAAAAAAAAAAAATCTTAAAATTCCAAACCTCAAAACAAACCAACCAAAGAAAACCCCAACAACAAAACCAAGCCAACCACAAAACCAAACCAAACCAAGAGCAAAACCAAACTAAACCAACCACAAAACCAAACTGCCACCCCCCAAAAAAAACCCAGCAAACCAACCAACAAACAAAACCCAACCAAACAGACAAACAAAAAGAAAGCCCACAACAAATTTCAAGGCAATTCTCTAAATAAACCAAGACCATAAATATTTTTAAGTTATGGATGACCTATTTAAGATCTCAATAGAAAGTACATCCATCTAGAGGATTCCACCATTTTCTCACCTCGTGCAGTTTCTGGTTCTAACCCATTTTCATTGTGCTGGGTTTTTTTTTGAAATGACAGAAGTTCCTGGCTAGTTTTGAGTGTAGCTGCACAAATGCTTAGATCAGCCCAAGGGATACATAGTGTCATGAAATTGAGCAGGCTGGTAGTAAGAAAAAGATGGGACAGTCGTTTTCAGGCATGGCACACATCTTTCCATTTTAAACAGTTCATGAAGCTGGACTGTGAGAGGCATTTGCTGCAGGACATAGACACACTGTGAGATGAGAAAATCCAGCCTCTTGGTGCTTGAATAGTCTGATAGAGTGCATACATACTCTGCCAAACTGAGATCAGAGTTGTCAGACTCGACTTATATATTTATAAGGACTATTTACAAGGTCTTGCAATGACAGGACAAGGGGCAATGGGTTTAAACTGGCAGAGGGGAGATTTAGACTGGATGTTGGGAGGAAGTTCTTTCCAGTGAGGGTGGTGAGGCACTGGCACAGGTTGCCCAGGGAGGTTGTGGCTGCTCCCTCCCTGGAGGGGTTCAAGGCCAGGTTGGACGAGGCCTTGAGTGACCTGTGCTAGTGGGAGGTGTCCCTGCCTATGGCAGGGGGTTGGAACTAGATGATCCTTGAGGTCTCCTTCCAACCTTACCATTCTATGATTCTATGATTCTATATTGTATTTAGCCTAATAGAATGTGCTAGTTAAACCACAGGAAATGGTGTCTCTTGTTTTTTGACTGAATCAGGTTGACATCTGATTGAATTGAACGGGGCTGCTGGGTGCAGAACTATGGTTATATTTCCCAGGGAAATAAAAAAATGTATTTTGATGTCTTACAGGGCACAATAATATGAAGTTGGATTAATCGATGCACATCAAATTCATATTGTGTTTACTATGCAAAATGCCTATTCAGAGTATTTGGGAGCAGATTTGTGTAGACAGAATATTATGCCCTTTGAGAAAAAATAGAATTTGAAGGGTGTGAAGATACATGTTTATGTCAAAACCCCCCAAAATTTTAATATGCAGTCTTCATATAAGCAGGGTCTTTCAATAAGTACAGTACCTTGGCTGTGCATATAATTGCAAATGGATCTTTACACATTTCTAAGTATTTTTATTAAGTGGATTATTTAAATATGGTAAATTAAGAAAAAAAGAAAAGATGTCTAGTGATAGTGAGTTATATTTTAGGTAATAACCTGGTAGCCTTCTGATCTTGGTTTTGCTCTGCAGATAAAACCAAGTTTCTCCTGCATGTGCTTCTTCATCTCTTGCTATGTTTGGTATGTTTTGCTTGTAGACTTCTCAATATGGATGCCTTTTTACCACTATGTGTACATAATGGTTGGCAAAATGCAGTCTGTTTTTTAGATAGGGAATTTAGACATCAATAAATAATGCTTATACTCGATATCTGCCTGTGTACATTGCTTTCCATGGGTTGAAAAATAATAACAGCTCATCAAGAGTCTCACAGCTTTTTTGTGAAATGCAGCCCAGAGCTGCAAGTGAGATTTATGAAGACCTGACACAAGTGGTTGCAACTGTTTGGTAACCCCTTAGCAGCCTCATATCTTGTATGTGTTATTCTGTGTGGGTCAGGAGTAGGACGTGAACAGAAGTTGCTGAGGATCCTCATGTCCTATTATATGATTGTTTCCTAATTCACTATTTAGTGAGCAGTATACACATATTGCTGGGAGAGACATGTTTCTGGGAGGACTACAGCTTCAGAGTTAACAGCTAGCTGCAGGGAAACCTTCAGTAAACTGGGCTGAAAAGTGAAGCAATAAATCAGTGGGAAGGACTAATGAAAAGTTAGTATGGTTGTGAGAACACTTCTTTTCTCGTTTAGCAGAAGCAGTTCAGCTGTTATGCACAAAAATATGTTATATCCTAATATGGCATCATTGTGAAAACAAAAATAAATAATGACAATGGCACAAACATTCATAAATGTGTAACAGTTTTCATTTCTTCAGAGAAAAGTTAATTTTTCTGTAAAAAATACATGATCTGTGTACTTTCAAAACTTTTCACTGCAGAAATCTTGGTTAATTATTTCCAGTGAATAATAAAATTGCCTTTTCTGTTTTATTACAAAGTCTGTAATTTATAGCAATTTACATTTTATATGGAATTCCTTTTATTACCAAAAAAATATTCCCAAAGCACAACTGGAAAAAAAAAAAAAGTTACCAGGCATAAAAATCAGAGGTAGAAAGCTGTTGTTGTTTCCTGCCATTGAACTGGCTGCTTTCCACAGCAGAGTGTATCAGGCTTTCTGCACAACACCCCTAAGGGCTCGATACACTGATCTGTTACTGTGAGTGGAATACAAGTGCTGGTGATTCAGTTCCTAAAATGCCCACACAACAATGGGCTGGTCTTCACTTGTTTCCTTTTCTGATATTAATTCTATGTATTCCCTTTCTTAATTTTGTCCTATGAACCTTAAATAATATGACTTCCATCCGGTATACTCAGACTGTTGTGGTGTCTCCTTTACACTGAGTCAGACTAGACTCTTAATCTTTCTTAGTAAAATAGCACTTAATCATGCTGCTTCTGAACATTCTCTGCTGTGACAAAATCCTGCTAGCAACATAGAAGTAGAAACTGAATAAGCTGCTTGAGTGTTTACTTTCACAATAGCTGCACAGGAAAGGATTCAGTGCTTTCTCTGCCTTTGTACACACACAGGTAATCTTAGAATACCATTTCTAGTAGTTTATAGCTCCACCTGCTATAAAACTTAACTAGGCAATCCTTTCACAGTATGGTGAATCAGTATTTAACCTTCTCAGATTTTCAAGATCAGAGAAGGAGGAGAAAGCTCATGCAATAAGTTTTAATCAGTCTTGTCGTTACTCTTTTAAACAAATGTTTTCTTACCTTTGCCTATGTTGCTGGTGATAAGTTGTGATTCAGTGGCATCCACAATGTGCTCGTGATTTTGAAATGCAGAGGTACAAATAGGAGCTGTCTGCAAGCAGTTGGGTAATAAAAAGAATAATTAATTAATCTCATGATTCAGATCAAATTTGGTGAAGTGTTAGTTCAGCCTGACCATTTTATTTAAGAGTAGTAGCAAGACCTGAAGCTACTGTGCGTTCTGACTCCCAAAGTTGAGATCCCTGCTAGTTATATGTTATGCTATGGAGGCTTGTCCACTAGTCCACTGCCATTAGAAATGTGTTTTCGTGTCAAAGAGAATGTGTCAAAGCTCATCAAAGCCATAGAATAAAATCATCCTCCCCTCTCAGTTTAAAGAATAACCATGAGAAGTTAAAAAAAAAAAAAGAGGAAACTCAAGTAAGTGTTTAGGATCTTTTATATATTTCAAGCGGAAAATATATTGCCCTCTTTAATTGGCAAATTGAGGTCCCTTGGTACTGTAGTTGCATTTATACAATTTTATAGTGATGGCTACTGAACACAGCATACTCTTAATGTAGATTTCTTTGATATACTGCAGCACACCACAAATCTCTTTCTGCAGAGATTTAAGTGTTCAGCAGTAAAACTATTGTCTCAGTCCTGAACTAATATATGAAATCTAACCTCCATTCCCCCCCAAACCCTGCAAATCTCAATGTACATCAAGAATGAAAAGCAGACAAATTATTTTAATTGGAGGGTACATAATAATATTTTTTTCATTTCTATGTTTCTCCAGAATACAAGTATGAATTTCAGAACACAAAACTATTTTTTGGCTGTCTCACAGTTAAATGGAGATTGTATTCATGATGATAAAACACTAGTTCTCTGGTACTAGTGTTTTCCAATAGAATTGAAACCTGAAATGTGTATAGCATGAAGTCTAACTGTCATTGTAGATAATTGCAGTGATTTTACACATTTGTCATAGCAAATATGCTAAAATAGCCTTAGATGATTTAGAGTGATGTGTAGTTGACCTTATTACACTGTTTCTTGAAGTGTGGCAGCAAACTTAGTTTTATGTGAGCAATGCAGATATTAAGGGTCAAGGAATGAGGATGACAACAACAAATCTAATTTTCAACATCATAAAGTGAAAGCCATTAATGATAATGTATATTATTACAGCCAAGGCATAATGTAGGGTTTGAAACTCCACGATGCCATTTACTTGATTTATTTTAATTTACTGTTATTTTATTTGTGCACTTAAGAATTGGGGTTGGCTGTATAATGGCGAAGCAGGAGGATATCTTGTTCCCCAGCTTTTCTTCGTCTAAAGGGTAGTTTACAATTTTTTTTCTCATGGTCCAAATTCCTTTATAAAACAACAAAGTTAGAAAATTATTTGTGGTTTTTTCCCTGTTTTTACCATACTTCACATAACGATGTGATACAAAAAGCCTTATGGCCTACGTATTAGAAGTCATCGATGTAGAAAGAATTCACCTTTTCCATCTTAGAATCATAGAATCTTTCTTAGAATCATAGAATCATAGAATGGTAAGGTTGGAAGGGACCTCAAGGATCATCCAGTTCCAACCCCCTGCCATAGGCAGGGACACCTCCCACTAGCACAGGTCACTCAAGGCCTCGTCCAACCTGGCCTTGAACACCTCCAGGGAGGGAGCAGCCACAACCTCCCTGGGCAACCTGTGCCAGTGCCTCACCACCCTCACTGGAAAGAACTTCCTCTTAATATTCAGTTTGAATCTCCCCTCTGCCAGTTTAAACCCATTGCCCCTAGTCCTGTCATTGCAAGACCTTGTAAATAATCCTTCCCCAGCCTTCCTGTAGGCCCCCTTCAGATACTGGAAGGCTTCTATAAGGTCTCCTCGAAGCCTTCTGTTTTCCAGGCTGAAGAGCCCCAACTCTCTCATCCTGTCCTCATAGGAGAGCTGCTCCAGCCCTCTGATCATCTTCATGGCCTCCTCTGGACCTGCTCCAATGCTTCAATGTCCTTCCTGTGCTGGGAGCTCCAGAACTGTACACAGTAATAGCTGCATTTTGAGGAGTAATGTCACTATACAGATTTTTATGCAAAAAAGAATGGAGGTAAAGGCCGGAATTTCTGAGAATTTTTCTTCTTCTAGGTTTTGAAATTATTTTTTTTGTTAACTCAGTAGGCCTGATCTAGTCTAAAAATCAGTGTCACCCCTGGAAGAAATTTTACTGATGTGCATCCTAAGGATTCTGCAATAGACCTCTGCTGAATCTCCTTTGAGAGGTTTCAGGTGTTACAAGATCTCACAAGCTTTGTCTTGTGTCCCTGACAGGTTAACAGTGGAATAGCCAGGGCAGAAAGATAATGCACAGGTCTGTCAATCAGCCATAACTCATTTTTTATTTGGCATTTTGCAGTAAACCTGCCATAACTTCTTAAGGCTAAAATAAGCTGGGTTAGCAAAGATTAAGCAGCAGTATTGAATGGTTTAAGATAAACTCCCTCATTGCCTCATTTTGACAAGCAGATTAGGCAACACTCCCACCTTTGTTTTCAGGACAGGTAGTAAGTTTAGATTCAGGCTGATAAAGAGCAGTTGGGAGAAGACAACTGCTCAGGTGGCACAGGATAGGATGTTTGTCCACAGCAAGACAACAGCTAACAGCTAACAGCTCTGTGCTTGTTAATACAATATCCACCTGGATCATCTGGCAGTGCAGATTTGAGCCATCTAATACCTAGGTGCATGCTTCACATGGAGCACTGCTGAAGCAGCATTGTAGTTGTTTCCATGTGCAGGCAGCCTCTCACTGCACATTCCATTGCCAGTTGTGACAAGGCAATGAGGCTGCTTCTTCATTGTGGCAGACTCACCTTAGTGTGTTGTGAAGGTGTTTGCATGAGCCTTCTGAAGGAAGTCTTGCTTTCTGACTCTGAAATCAGTCAGTGTCTCATATATAGCATCTAATCATTGCTCTCTACATCTCACTGCTGCAAGACCAGTATGTAATTTCCATCTTCTTGGTGAGTGGCAACAGCTGCATGAATCTGTGCTTGACAGTGGTTGGGCAGCTGCTTTATGCAACTGGAGCAAGAGTCCTTGCTCTAGGAACGTATTTCCCTCATCCCATGATGAAACACACAGCAAAGGATGGCACATGGGGAGGCAGATTTGCAAAAGACTGAACTGGCCACTTTGAAAGAAGTTAGTTCTTGGCAGAAGTGGTGACCATTGATCATAGTGCTTGTCTTGATCTTGAGCTGATGTAGGAGGTGGTCAAGGTCAGAGTGACAGCCAGCACTGAGAGCTGGCGTACTGTGGTTATTCAGAAGCCAGACAATCCTGAGTCCCTCTACAAACGGCACATAGATGTTCTTCAAACTCATTTTGTGTACCTTCTCCAAACGTGTGGGTATTACTCTCAGTTGTACTTATGTACTTTGCTCTCTCACCACAACAGTATTGCTGGTAGCACAGTCCATCATGAAGAAAGGGTGTCACATTTCACCAGTCAGGACAAACACTTCACTGCTGTGACCTGCAGTGGTTCTGGCCAGCTTTGTACAAAACTTTCACAGTTCTTGAGTGGAGTCTGTGTTTATCTGTCTTAGAAATATATGCAACTGCTGACAGTCATATTTTCAGGCTGCCAGGTACATGATAACAGTCCTAGGCACATGACTCAGATCTGCAGAGTCATCACATCATCCTTTTCCCTTGGCTCCTGGGAGTTTCATGGTAGTTTCACTGTGGTCACCAGGATCAGTTCAGCTATGATCCAAGCTTATGTCTATGATATATCCATCCCCAGGTTGTCCTTTGTACACTGATATAAGCCTTCTTCTGAAGATTCTATTGTCTTCTTTCTCTTGACAATACTCCAGGGATTCATTTCCCTTCTAAGATAATTGTGGTAATGTTTGGCTTGTTGAATTGTGCCTCCCTCTTTCAGCATAACAGCATCAGTCAATAGAGGGTCAAAAGATAATCCTTACATCCTTACATCCCTGGAGGATGTTACTGTACCACTTTAGGCTAGAGATCAGTTCCAGATTTTCAGTTTTTGAAGTATTAGCAGAAATCCTGTGCACAATCTGTGGCTTTTTTATTAAGTATTAGACAGATGTAAGCTGCAAACTACTACAACCCACTTCACTTTACTGACTTTTTCCCCATTTTAATTCAAGCAGTCCTTATTAGGAAAAACACTGATGGATTCTTCTCTGACTTTGTGTCTGTGATTTCAGCAGTGATGATGGTAAGCTGGAGAAATGCAGGGAAGTGAGAGGAAAGGGATGGCATGGATCTTAATGTTGCAATGAATACAAGGCATAGTTTGTGGCAAAGCCTAGTCAAAACCACTTAAAGAGGGCAGAGCACAAAAGTCCAGGTCCTCGGGCTGCTGTGGGTCTGGATCATAACAGTTATAGCAATTTTCAACAGCATGGGAAAGAGAAAACCTGGAAAAAAATAATCCCCTAAACAAGAACCAAACAATAACAAGTGACCCTGGAAGCAAGTTTCCTTGCCTGAGCTGTGATTCTGGGATTCATCCTGGGGATACAAATTCAAAACCAGTCCTGCTACCACCAGTTCTTTTTCACCTGGGGACATTATCTCACCTTGTCTCCCACAATAGCTTCATCAGCCTCAGAGCCTTCTCCAAGGCAGCAAACTACTCTGGAATCCCAAATATTATTGTACTCCCATCTATATCTTAATTCAAGATACAGACATGTTTAATGTAAAATAAAGTAGTCATCACAAACTGTATGGGTATGGGGGTAAAATAAATGCCTAGGAATGTTCTAGGTACTAGAGCCAAGTGCTTCACCTCCACAAGGCAGCAGGTGAACAACTTATTGGGAATTGTTAATGGCTAATTACAGCTGCAAAATGACATCAGAAAAGTTTGAGGATGGTGGTAGCTGCAATATGCCAAATCTGTGCTGAAAAGTATTCTAAAACTTTACTATCACAGGAGGCCAAATTTACAAGCATGCTCTAATTTATTAGTATAAACACATCTAGGGAATTCAGTATCATCTTTGTCTCTATTGTACCTCCATGTAGAGCTTTGTTCTTGATTCTGTGCTGGTTTAGCTTCCTTTGATGCTCATACTAAAACATTTATATAAGAATTATGCAATAAATTGAGTCATTCAGTGTATCTCTGAGTCATTTTGCACATTGGAGCTATTATACTGAGTATCCCATCCAAGTGTCCCATCCTAGGAGCATTTTGAATGACAGCAGATAGTTCTACATGAACAGCATTGCCATATACACATTTTCAAATATGACCATTTTAGAGCTGATCTGTAGTATTGGGCAGTCACAAATACATCATTAGTGTTGGATTTGCTGAATATTGAGAGCAGGTCTTAAGCAAAACACACTGGTGTCATCAAAATCTGGGGAAAATGTCCAAGGCAAAGTCACTGGGATTGTGTTTAGCTCTGCACATTTTGTACAAAGAACTCTAGCATGTCTCTATGTGGAAGGATGCTTGTCTGTGCTTTCACTTTGGATGCTCTGTTATTACCTAAGTGTGCTATACCAGTAATGATTCAGTGAAGTAGAATCCTGGCACAGTGCCTAACTACAAAGCATTTAAGACTGTAAAATGTAGAGATAATATAATTTACTTTGCATTATTGGAAAGAACTTTTTCACTTTAAAAAGCTTTTATTGATTTGTGGAAGAAAGAGAGAGAAAACCCATATGCAGTCAAGTTCACATACATCTTCCAACCCACTTACTGATACCGAGTAGCCCAGTTCCACAGTTTTCAGTAGGATCACTCACAGAGTAGCAGGCTACTGTCTCTATCTCCTGGCTGGCTATAGTGAATAAAGAAATAAAGAAATGTATTAAGACATACATCTATAAAACATAAAAAAAGATATCTGCAGATTTTAAGTAATTCTGCATAACTAATATTACTTGGACTGACTATTCAATATGTTCACATGCTCTCTGATCTATGTGTTTTGAAGAGTTTTCTTATTCCTGCACAGAAAGGAATTTCATTGTGTTAGAGTTGCCTGCTTGTTTGTAACTGAGTTTGTTCCTGCTATTCAAAAACAACTTACCATTTAACTCCAGCACTTGTTTTTCAGACTTGAGTCCCTATTCTAAGCCCAGCACTGGGATTTTATTTCTTGACTGGAACTGGTGAAAGGGAACATTCATCTACCAGCTAGCACATCTGATTCTCTGTGTGTTCAGATACTACAGTTAGTGATTTAGGCTCTGGAGGGAACTATTTTTAGCCCTCGTCACCAGAGAGGAGGCTGCTGTGGGTTGGGGTGGTTGAGGGAAGGCAATAGTAAATTTAATCCAGAGGGATCTTGTTCTAGGACAGGAAAATGGAATTCAGATGGCTGCCTGACAGCTCTCGTGGTGTAACTCAGTAGGAGAGATGTAGTGTCTTATTTATTTTAAACAAATAAATCCTAAGACTAAGGAAGTTTGACTCCTATAGTAGTAAACTGTGTCTTTGCATTCTGAGATACATTTGCTGGGAAGTCATAAATATGAGGTATATAACTGCCAGCTACCATAATTTAAAGTAATTTCCTGGTCAAGCAGTACTAATGGAAGAGGCACTGCAGTTATTTGCATTGTTGCAATATTAATGTTAGAATTTTTTCATATTAAGATTGAAAATGTCATTTGTCTTGCTTGTGGTAGCAATATTCTGAGCAAGTACTCTGTTTGTAATGTTTAAAAATTATCTAAGTAGTAAGTATGCCTCAGCTTGTTATGACTCAGCTCATAAGAGACAGAATATTTTAATACAATGAAAGAATGCTGATGTCTTTTTTCCAAATTTATCCAGTAATGATTTTAATAGCAGTAGACCAGAGTGTTTCTGATTGCTATTTGTCATCAATCCATCTGGCAGCAAAAAAATAGTGGCTGAGATTTTCAAAGAGGCTTCTGAGCACGAGTCACACGAATTCTTTTTAGCTTATGCTAATGATGTCCAAGCCTATTGAATGCAATCTGAGTCACTCTTTTTTGTAGCCATACACTTGTACACTTGCTACAAACTCAATGTGAGCAGATGCCCTTGCTGGATAAGACACTAAAACCAGACTATTCTTTTTAAAGACTATTGTCTTTACTAATTTCATATGTCTATGTGATACACTAAAAAGCAGTCACTGGAGTTGGTGGAGCAGGTCCAGAGGAGGGCCATGAAGATGATCAGAGGGCTGCAGCAGCTCTCCTATGAGGACAGGCTGAGAGAGTTGGGGCTCTTCAGCCTGGAGAAGAGAAGGCTTCCAGGAGACCTTAGAGTAGCCTTCTAGTATCTGAAGGGGGCTTACAGGAAGACTGGGGAGGGACTATTTACAAGGTCTTGCAATGACAGGACAAGGGGCAATGGGTTTAAACTGACAGAGGGGAGATTTAGACTAGATGTTAGGAGGAATTTCTTTCCAGTGAGGGTGGTGAGACACTGGCACAGGTTTCCCAGGGAGGTTGTGGCTGCTCCCTCCCTGGAGGTGTTGAAGGCCAGGTTGGAGGAGGCCTTGAGTAGCCTGTGCTAGTGGGAGGTGTCCCTGCCTATGGCAGGGGGTTGGAACTAGATGATCCTTGAGGTCCCTTCCAA